>PVIU01008287.1:0-84543 GCA_004026605.1 Ondatra zibethicus
AAAAAAAAAAAAAACCCAAGTACACTTTATCCCAGAGATGGAGGGATGGTTCAATATATGAAAATAAGTAAATATAGCCCACCACATAAACAAACATTATCTCATTAGATGCAGAAAAGAACTATGACAAAATCCAACACTCCTTTGTGATAAAAGTCCTGGAGAGATTAGGGAAACAAGGAACACATAGCCAATATGAAATTAAATGGAGAGAAATTCAAAGCAATCCCTCTCACATCAGGACTAAGACAAGGTTTTCTGCTCTCTGTTCAATACAGTACTTGAAGTTTTAACTAGAGCAATTACGCACCCAAAGATCCAGGGGATACAAATTAGGAAGAACTCAAATCACTGTTATTTGCAGATAATGTAATAGTATAAATAAGTGACATTAAAAATCCTCTAAGGAACACTTTCAACAAAGTTCTGGATACAAGATTCACTCACAAAACTCAGTAGCCCTTCTATATGCAAATGACAAATGGACTGAGAAAAAATTCGTGGAAACAGCACCTTCCACAGTAGCCTCAAATAATATAAAGTATCTTGAAGGAACTCTAACCAAGCAAGGAAAGACTTATATGACAAAAACTTAAAGTCTTTGAAGAAAGAAATTAGAGAAGATATCAGAATATGGAAAGATTGCTTATGCTCATGAATTGGTAGGATTAACATCATAAAAATAGCATTTCTACCAAAAACAATCTACAGATTGAATGCAATCCCCATCAAATTCCCAACACATTTCTTTACAAATCTTGAAGAGACAATTCTCAACTTCCTATGGAAACACAAAAAAATCCAGGGTAGCTAAAATAATGCTAAAAAGTAAAAGAACTGTGGCGGTCCCATCATTTCTGATTTCAAGTTTCAGTACAAAACTACAGCAATAAACACTACAAGTATTGGCATAGAAAAGAGTCTTGCTCATCAATCAAAGACAGAGACATAAATCCAGACACCTATGGATACCTGGTTTCTTATAAAGAAGCAGAAAATACACACTGAAAAAAAAAGCATCTTCAGCAAATGGTGCTGGTCAAATTGGATGTCTGCATGTAGTAGAATGCAAACAGAGCCATACTTATCACCCTGGACAAAACTTTCTAAGAGAATCAAAGACCTCAACATAAAACCAGACACACTAAAACTGACAGAAGAGAAAGTGGCAAATAGCCTTGAAGGCATTGTCACTGGAGATGACTTTCTGAACAAAACACTGATAGCTCAGGCACTAAGATCAACAATAAATGGGACCTAAGAAAACTGAAGATCTGTAAAGCAAAGGACACCATCGATTGGACACAGGGGCAGCCTACAAAATGCTAGAACATTTTTTAAAAATCAATTCCACATTCAATTGTGGACTAATTTCCAAAATATATAAAGAAACCATTGTGAGGGCATTTTGGATCCAAAGTGCAGCAAAGAGAAAGTCAGATAAAAATCTTTGCCATCCCTTTTCGAAAGAATATTAATGCCATTGTTATGGCTCCATCTTTTGTTAACTTATACTTACCTCCTTAAAGCCCCTCCCAGATAGATTATGTTCTAGGGGTAAGGTTTCAAAACCAGTCTTAGGTAGACTCAATCTGGTTCACAGAACTGAAGATGCTGCCTGCCATGATGGTGAAATTCTGCATTCTTGCAGGTTAAGTATGGTACTAATAAAGACTTGTGCCCTTGAAAACACGAAGCAAAGTAAGTGGTGTTGACCATATTTGGAAATTATCATGTGATCCCCACCCCTTCAAAAAGAGTGTTAGGGTGAGAATACTGGAGGGACCAGCCAGAAGTAGCACTGAGTATGGATGGTGAGTACTCTAGAACAGACTATGGCAGCCCAAAAGGCCAAAACCAACAACAGCTAAAAGTGAAAAAGTGAAGGTCACATACCGATAGTTAACTCCTGCACGCCACCCCAATACAAAAGTAACCCCACCTGAATACAAAGACGGTCCAATTGAGATGTTTTTCTGGGGCCTGTTTGGAAATGGAAGTTACATGGTAAACTGTGTTTTCCCCAGTCTCTCTGTAGACTGGATCACTACTCTGTTTCGTACCTCACAGATGTTCTTATATAAGTCATAACTTACCAGGCTTAGATTTATCACTACAAGAATTGGAAGCAAATCTTCACTCCCAACTGCTAACCATTCCTATTCCTCATATACTTTTTTAAAAATTCTATTTGGGAGGATAAGAATACTGTATTTCTCTACAATGCCTTCAAACAGGTGCGTCATTGTTTGTTGCTCATCCTTGCTCACTCCCCTCCCTTGCTCTGCATGCGGGCTCCAACTGGTCCACTCCCTGCCCCCACACAGTCTTGATAAGAAACCAGAAATATACAATAAAAAAGAAAGCATCTTCAAGAAATGGTGCTCGTCTAACTGGATGTCATCATGTAGAATGAAAATAGATCAGTATTTATCACCCTGCACAAACTCAAGCCCAAGTGGATCAAAGACCTCAACATAAAACCAGATACACTGAACATTAGAGTAGAGAAAGTGGGGAATAGCCTCGAACACAGTGTCACAGGAGACATCCTCCTGAACACACACTGATAGCACAGGCACTAGAGTGACAATTAAATAATGGGACCTCGTGGAAATGAAAAGCTTCTGTAAGTCAAAGGACAAAATGGGAGCCTACAGAATGGGAAAAGATCTTCACTAACCCCACATCTGACAGAGGACTCATCTCCAAAATATATAAAGAACTCGGTAAACTAGACATCAAAAAAAGTAATCCAATTAAAAATGTGGTACAGATCTTCTCCTCTCCCTTGTTTGTACTCATAATCTCTGTTTTCAATCACAGACAACTATAAAAAAAATCCTCATTAGTTGACCATGTTTGTAATCTGTACACTGTAAGCAAAACAGTCGACCTGCAAGGGGCAGTGTTCAAGAGCTCTCTGAGAGCACTGGCATTTAAGTGCTCAGATGATTTTTCCTGATACTAAAACACTATTACTTCCTTAATCCTTTCACTTCCTCCAAAGTATATTTTTCATTTGTCTTCTGTTTGGTTTTGCTTTTAGATGTCCCACTGAACTGCACCAGGAAGGAACCTATCCATATCCTTGCACACCTGTGTTCTCTCTGCTACTGCACATGCTTATGAGCTGCAGAACTCCTGCAGCCTAGCAGTGTCTGCTGCAGAACCAGAGGCAACTGCTTCCTTAGATGTTAGGAAAGAATTGTCTCTAACTAAGGAAAACGTGGAGCTCATGGTTTAGTTTTGACTTTTTGTTCTGTACACAGGAGAAAAACAAAGCCCTCGAGAAACAGATGCTGCCAAGTTAACAAAGGAGAGAGAGAGAGAGAGAGAGAGAGAGAGAGAGAGAGAGAAGGAAAAGATAAAAAGAAAGAAAGAGAGAAAGAAGAAAGGTAGTCCATACTTGATGCTTCTCATGGGTTTGAAATACAAAACACAGAGAAATATAGGTAAATTATTAGGCAGGAGGATGTTAGCTTATTCATAATTGCTTGTATTGATTAGTAAAGTATTAGGTTACAGGGGACAATACTTGGCAATGCTTAAATAAACAATGATTTTCAGACTGAAAACTCCATCTTATTAGTATCACTGTAATTATTTTTATTTTATATAATTTTTAAGTAAAATATAATTATGCTACTCCCCCTTCCCTTTCTTTTCTTTAGCGCCTCCCAAGATCTTCCCTTTAACTCCCATATTCCCTAACTCTCAAAGTAATATCTTTTTTTCACTAAATAGGAGTAAGAAAAAGGTACTTGCCAATGGTGATAAAATGGCTAAATAATGACTTTCTAAGAGTTTCATGGTTTTGCTCTCAGCTATGACAGTCATTATATCCACATTTTAGGCAAGGCAAAGGAAAGAATGATTACCATTTTCATGTTAAATAAAATAACAGCCCTTCTAGGTTCCCAGCATCTTCCAGGTATGTTTATTTCCATTAGTCAGAATTGTGTCATGTGGTTATTTCTTTTTCCTTTTTCTTTTATCCTTTTAAAACGTTTTTTATATTGCATATCAATCCCAGTTCCCTCTCCCTTCCCTCCTTCTTGCTTCCCCCCCCCAATTTCTCCCCACTGCACTCCCCTCCCTTACTATTCCTCAGAGAGGGTGAGGCCTCCCATGGGGAGTCAACAAAGTCTATCACTTCCCTTGAGACAGGACCAAGGCCCTCCACCCTGTACCTATAGTGAGCAAGGTATCACTCTATAAGGAATATGCTCCAAAAAGCCAATTCATCCACTAGAGATAAATGCTGGTTTCACAGCCAGTAATCCCACAAACTGCCCGAACCACACAACTGTCACCCACATTCAGATGGCTTCTTTGGTCCTATGTTGGTTCCCCACCCAGCTATCACTGAACTCCCACTAGCTCGGGTCAGTTGTTTCTGTGGGAATCCCCATCTTGGTCTTGACCCTTTTACTGGTATTATTGTTCCTCCCTTTCTACGACTTGACTCCAGGAGCTTGGCCCAGTGCTTAGCTGTGGATCTCTGCATCTGCTTCCATCAGATACTGGGTGAAGGTTCTATGATGACAATTAAGGTAATCTTCACTGGCCATTTTTACCAGTAAGGAAATCTGGGAAAGCATTGTACCTTATTGTACAATTGTACTTATTGTAGGTACAATGACCTGCACAAAAAATGAATTCCTATCATCAGGTTAGAGAAAATAAAAGAAATGTCAGGTAGTGAAATCAAACTGTTCTCAAAGCATTGAGAGGAAAAGGCTGATCTATGCCTCAATAGCCATTCTTCAAACCTCAGAAATGCTTAGACATTTGAGCTTCTATAAAATCATTCATACCATGCTAACTCTATGGATTATGAAGGAGCTCACGTGTCCTGGACATAAGAGTATGGGATTAAAAGACTGACGTGGGTCAAGCACCGGTACCCCACTGTCGCCCCATTCATGAGGAAATGAATAACCAGTGTTAATACAATGTGGATTGTGCTGAAGACCAGACTAGACACAGAGAGTGACCACACGGTCGAGGACTCCTAGGCAGGGGCAGAAGGCATTCTGAGCATCCCAGGTATGAAAACCAAAGTGAGAAGAACTAACAACTTCTGCAGTGAGGTTGCCCTCTCCCCTCTCAGCAAGGTGTCCGTTGATGCTGCAATGGCTATGGGCCACATCCTTAAAGTTCAATCTCTCCTCTACTTTATTAATTAAAAATGTAAAGCTCTAGAAAAAATTGTATGAAAGCAGAATAGTCTAATATTATACATATGTGCGAATTATTAATATTTTGCCATTACTATTGGATTTGCTGAAATTATTTTAAGGATCATAACCTTTATTCTAAAACAGTACAATACTTGTGTGTGTGTGTGTGTGTGTGTGTGTGTGTGTGTGTGTGTGTGTGTGTGTATTTCCCATTCTCAGCCTAGTCCTCCCCATGCCCTCAAAGCAGTCAACCCAGACTCCCAAACTGGGATTACCAGCTACATGTCTTCAGTCTTAAGCCTTCTTCCAGTTTTTGTATCACTGACTTTTTCAAAGACAGACAAACAATGTTTTATAGAGTTCCATCTGTCTGTTTATCAGTTCATGTCTAGATTCCATTACATATATTTTTATTATCATTGATTATTTCATACACATAAACAATGGGGTTTGATCCTGTCAATCACCCACTTCCCTTTCAACACCTCCAAGGCTTGCCTCCTACCACACCATATCAAAGTTCAGTTATATTTTTCATAAACCATTGAATTTGTTCGGTGGATCATTGTGTGGATGGGTCTAGAGCCACCCACTGGAGTTTGAACAAACCAGCAGGGACCACTTCCCTGAAGAAGACTGACTCTTTCCTACCTTGGAGACCTTCAGCTGGCGATGATCCTCGTGAGCCCCTCCCCATATATGCTGGAACGTGGAATGGCTTGTTCAGATCTTGTATATTATATATTGTTACCTCATGAATTCAATGGTCCTATCATGTCCAAAAGACACCATTTTGCAGCACTCCTCCCCAGCTGTAACCCTTACATTTCCCCTTCTCAGTTAAGTGTTACCACAGTTAATGAGGATGTGATGTTAGGTACCTCCACGTACATCACATTAGAATACATAGAAAATCAATTTACCTCATCACACTGCCTCTGCTGTAATTAATTGTAAGGAGTCTGTTGGGGAGCTACTTTGAGGTGATGCAAATATTTAATTTCCTGAGAAAACGTCATCCTTTCCTGGTTCAATGATTACTAGAGGCAGTTGTAAAATAATGATTTTCTAACTCAATCCTTTCTTCTGATAAAATGCTCACAGAAACCAAAACAAGGGGTGCAGCTCTGAGATACAGGGCTTGCCTACAAAAGAGTGTGCTTTGTCCTTGAGGCAATGCATGGTAGAGTGGTTAGGCTAAGGGCATAGTAATGTCTATTTCATTCTCTTCTTCTTCTTCTTCTTCTTCTTCTTCTTCTTCTTCTTCTTCTTCTTCTTCTTCTTCTTCTTCTTCTTCTTCTTCTTCTTCTTCTTCTTCTTCTCCTTATGATCAGTTCAGCTTTCCTTCAGTCTAGTAGTCTCTAAAAGCAAGTAAGGTGCTTCAAAATTTACTCATGTCTGAATTCCACCTGGAGAGATAGATTTTATATAATTGTTCTAGGATGGGGTTAAACATTGGACTTTTCTAAATTGCCTCATTCATTTATAAATCTACCCAGGTTTGAACTGCTGGGAAATGAATGACCAGTTCAGTCTTTCAAATGCTCAGCATCATGTTACATTCCGAAGTGGAAAACTTCGGGTGGCGCAGTGTTACCTCAGTGAGTACTCAGAGACAGCACAGTTCATGTAATTCCGGGCCAGATTACCTCTCCTGTCAGTCTTTTTCACTTTGCCACCTGAGCTTCGTCTTGATTCTAAAGAGTCACCTAAAGGTCATCATTTTTGCCTCCAGAATATATCATACTGTCATCTCTGTAACATAGAAAAGATCATTTCCTAGGCTTAACCTTCTTTCTTCTAGTTTTGATCTCACTACCTAATCATCATTTGAGTGCTGCTATAGGGAAGATTCACTCAATGCATCTTCCTTTCCTAACCTTGCACCCATAGGCTAAGAGCCCCTGTGTACTCCTCCTTGGACAGAACCTCGCTGTGCTCTTGTAAAAATGCACAGCAATTCCCAGCTTATCTCACTTGGTAGGCTGTACCTCTCATGAAAACAAAGGCCAGCTTATCCTGATGAATGTTCAGTCAATGCATGAGGAAGTGAATGGCTGACGATAATCAAATAATCAAATGCATGCAAATTGCGTTCCTTTGAGAGAATCCATTTACTACATACAAGCAAGTGCTAAAATCCCACCATTCTTCCAACACCAGAAGCAGGTAGTGCGGCTGACATAGCAGATGCTTGAGTGGCAGATTCATGCTTGGTCTATGTTGTGATCTCATCCACCATCTTTAAAAAGTCCAGGTGCTGATAAGTTATACTTTCTTTATACTTCAGGGGTGCATGCAATGCCATTGCATGGAACATAGCAGCTTTTCGTATTAGACAGAGCTTATTACATTCTTGTGCTTCCTCCTCCAAGATTTACAATGTAAGTGCTTATAGGAACCTTAGTGATCCTGTGATTTAATTCTTTTATTTTAAATAGGAAGAGTCTGATGCTAGAAATATTAAGTGATTCCCTTAAGGTCCTGCAGTTGGTTACTGTTAGATCTGTGTATTTTTTGCTTAATTAAAGAGTTACCTTATCTTCCTAAATTTAATATCCCTTGGTAAGTCTATAAGGCACATATCTCCCTTGCTAAATTTTATCAATAGATGGATGCGTTTCCTGCAGAGCTAACTGCCCGCCCCCATCTGCAGTGGAGATGAAAATGTCATTAGCACTCCTGCCTTTGGCTCTGGACAGGGTTTATCTCCCTACCTAACTCCGGATTGTATTTTGAACGTTTCCCCCAAAGAATCTCATATTTCTTCAGACAGTGTGAAGAGTTTATCTTGAAAAGTAGAAAGCTAGACTGCATTGAATAATTGAGATGCATTTTCTGTGGCAGCATTTGGCTGAAGCAGTGATTGTAAAACACCATCTGCATTTCCGAAGATGACTTCTCTGGGTACACTCACAACAATTTGTTTTCAGGTGGGCTTCCAATATTAATTTTACAGTTGCTGTTCTGGCTGTGAAGAAATAGAGCCCTGATCTTCTGGGCATTTAATTAGAAGCACTGTGTTCAGGAGCACCATGTGCTGGGGGACGTGTTTATTGTGGCGGTTTTTCCCTTCTGGGACTGTAACTTTCGATCTTTTAAAGTGCAGTTTGCTTCAGAACTTTGATTTTTTTTTACAAGTTTTGAATTCCATTTTATTACCCCCTTCTTCTTTTCTCTGTTACACAGAATTTCTTGCCATAAACAAAGGTGAAATGGCTGCATTTTTCACATGAGTATGAGCTGATGCGATTTTCTCTTTTCTTTGTTTTTATAGTAAGTGGAGAGGAAAAGGAGAAAACAGAGGACATGAAACAAAGGATATGAAATAGATTTAAAGGGTATATTTAATGGCAATCTACTGCTTTTTCTGTAACATTTTTATACTAAATTTTTCATTCAGTAAATAACCTTTTTGCTTGTGTGTGTGTGTGTGTATACATGCTTGTGTATGGTGTGTGTTTATGTATCTCTATCTGTCCCTATCTATATAATGTATCATTTCTATTTCAGTATGTTTTCACTCAAGTCTACTCAATGTAGTGAGTCCATGTAGAATTAGAACATACTTCCAATGTAGAATGAAATTTGTAATTATAAATATGAAAGAGTATCTGATTTGGGTGATTTGTGTGTTCTAGGAGTTCAACAGGGTTACACTCAATTTCACTATAGTTATAATATACTAAATATCTTGTTATTAAAAATTTTTGACAGGGCAAAAAGAATGTAAGAGCCAAATCCCAGGGAAGAGGTCTATGAACAACTGTCTTACTGGTATGGCATGGCCAGGGTGCTCAATAACTTCCCGCAGCTGTGGTTGCCTGCATAGTCCTTGTATAAGACTGAGCCAGGAAACAGTTATTGACGGGGAAAGACTTATGGGGCTACATCCCACCTACGGAGACTACCAGTGATCCAGGGCTGCTGCAGAAGAGGAAAATCATTGTCCTCAGCACCATAGCTATGGGTGAGTTAGTGATGCATGCTCCGGTGCATGGTCACACATAAACGCCATTTGAGAGACCCCGGTGAAATTCAAGAGCTTACAAAGCAAAAGCGAAAACAAAATAAAAAGACATAAAAGTGGGATGGATGGGTTATTTGCTGGAGAATGGTTGGGGGTTGGTGGGGTGGGAGAGAGATAGGAGAGATTAGAGGGATTAATGTGCCTGGACTGTATTATATGCATGTATAATGTTGCCAAAGAATAAATCAGCTTTTAAAAATTATTCCTGTGTATCAAGCAGACCATATCTCAGTAAAGACTGCTGCAATGGCCATTAGCTCTGCCTAATGCTAAAGATGAAGATGATTTTACAAAATGCTGACTCCTTTTACCCCCATACCTCTCATCATTGAATTTCATGACTAATCTTGAAATATTGACATGGCATATTTCTCCAGGATAGCTTTAGACATTAGACCTTCCTAGAAGCAATAAAAATGGTTACAGAATCTCAGTGTAGACATGGCATGCCCTGATGTGGATAAATTAGTTTCATTCTGGCATGCAATTGCAATGTTCCAGTCCTCAACAAAATCCTACCGCATCTCCGCAAGGTTTCGGAGCAATGCCTTTTCTTTGCTGTCGTTAACTTAGGTGCAAAGTGTGTTTAGAGTATACATTTCAATTTTCACTATAATTTTCCATTTAAGCTGAGAAAATGGTTCTGTGCGTTAAACAGTATTACTGTCCTCATTTTCTTCAACCTGCCTGTGATTATAGGATTGAAAATAAGAGCTAAACTTGAGCGTGACCTGACTCTGAATTCTATGCACCTTGCCCTTCATTGTCCACCATCTACTTTCATCGTTCCTTACTTTTTGTACTTCTTGGCTCCTAAACTGGAAGGGAATTTGCTGTAACTTTTAACAGGTTACTCTTTCTGGGGATTTAGAGGAGAAAGCACATGGACAATTCTAGTTTGGGATTCCATCCTGTCCTGGTGTTTCTTTGTTATATGGCTCATATCTATGTGTGCCTCAGTTTTGTCACTAAAATCGGGTGGCAGTTATACTGCACATAGCATAGGGCTTGCAAGAGAACAGAATGTGATATCTACGGAATGCTCTTAGTACTGCACTGGTACTAATATGGCACGCAATTTGAGGTTATGTGGATTGGGATGGAAAAAAGATAAGACACTAAGTATCTTGAAAGGATATCACTGGGCTTACCCCTCAACTAATCCTACTTCTGGAGGTGTGTTTTTAAATTCTGTCAAGAAGACAGAATCTATGTGCAGCCGAGACCAACCATCAAAAGGACAGACTCTCAAACATTGTTTGTCTTTTTTTTTTATCAGATTATGACTTTTTTATGACTCAGTGCTGTCTGTTTGCAGGACCCCTTGCAGATTAGTAATGCGTAGGTAGTTTTGCTTTTGCTCATGCTGTTCAAGAATTAGCACACATCACTGTGCTACTGTATAACTGTTGATCAGCTTTTTGAAGGGCATTGTAAGGTCACAGGCATTCCTGAGGTAATGTCTTGTTCTCAAGGTGTTACTCTAGTAGGAAAGAAAGACACAGACAGATATGCTATGATACAGAAAAGCATGATTATGGCTAAATTACAAAAATAAAACAAAATGCTGTGTTTGCAGAATAGACAGAATAATTGATTGTATCTGGAAGATGACGAGAAAAGGAGTGAAGAAACTAATTTTTACCCAGACATAAAAGATGCTGAAGTTAACCTTGTACTCCACCATGGGCTCTGGAAAGAAGCTGGTTTTAATTGTTTGGTCAGTGGGGCCATGTTGGGAAGGCATTTAGGAGACAATAGGATAGTGGCGTTACACCTGGCTCCTCTCCTGACTCAGAGAAGCAGCAGCTTTGAAGTTTCCAATGAGGAGACAGAAAGAGAATTCTAAGTGAGAGTAAAGAAAGTCAGATGTAACTCCAGTTCCCAAAAGGGGGGGGGCAACAAAGGGCAAGGAAGATAGAGGGACAGAAATTCACCTCACTGCTGAGTAATTGCGGGAAGGGAAACGCAAAGGGATTTGGGTGTGGGCTGGAGTGTAGGGATAAAGCCACAGATGGAGTATCTGCTGAGTGGAAAAAGTCATTAAGACCCAAGATTGCTAAGGAAGCAAAGGCAGGTGGGTGTGTTGGCCCACTTGACCCTTGGGTGCTCTACTGGGCTGATGGAGATTGTCCTATCCCTAAGGAGAAGTGAGCTATTATTAATTTATAAATCTTTTGCCTTAGTTTTATATCAATGCTGGGCACATAGACTTCATCCTGATTTTGCTTATAGAATTGTAATTGATTCACAGAAAATGGCAAAGAAGGTAAAGTTCAACCATCAAGAACTTAGTTATGGATTTTACAGGACTATGTAAAAGTAACCTGAAAATTACCCATGTGACCATGATGAACATTAGATCTATTAAGACTTTGTTATCAAGAATGATTTCTGTTGCCATAATTTTCCAGAAAGACAACTGTATGAATTGATTAGTTCCTGGCACAATTAGTTGCTCATTACACATTCCTGTCTCACTAATGAGAACATTTACAGATACATCTTTATGGAAGCTAAGTAGGCCACGCAGCTTATTGGTCTTAGAATAATCAGGGAATTTTGCATTATCATCAGTGGGACACCTGCCTCTTCTGATGTGGCTTTATAGATGCTTTTTCTATTCCCTCTTCCTCCCTTATTAGTATATGTGACTGAAAAAAGCCCAACTTTATAGAATATCACTAGAAATCATTTTGCAAACACACATGGGACTGATCTAACTGAAACAAACCACTAATAACTTATCCAATAAAATGGTAGGAAGGCAAATTTTGTCCCTGTGTGAGATGACTTAGTGGCATACATAATTGTAGTGTTAAAAATGTTTTCCTAATTTGTAAGAGAGCCTAATCCAGGAAAGGTAGGTGTTGTGGCTGAGGGGATGATTCCATTCATCAAGTGCTTGCTTTACAAGCCTAAGGACTCAGGTTCGATCCTCAGAACCTACACACAAACTGGGCATGGTGGCACAGTCTTGTCCACCCCAGCAGTGGATAGATGGAGCCAGGAAACAGAAAGATCCCTAGATTGTGTTGGTCTGCTAGATAACCCTGTTTGAGAAGACCAAACCAGGGAGAGATTCTGACTTAATGAAACAAAAGAAAAAAATAGGTGGCTGGCAGTTGATGTAGGACCCTGAAATAGTCCTTTGTTTCTACATGTGCACACATACATGTGCACCAACACAAATATGAACATGCACACACACACAAATAAGAGATAAACTTGTAAGCTCTCCCATCTGCCCTTCTGCATCTATGATACATTATCTATAATCTGTAATACCATCTTTCCTCTGCACCTATGGCTTCACAATCTTTCTGAATATAGCACTGTAAGCAGCCAGAGGTTAGATTTGTCTTGAAAGACAAATTAGACAGATAATCGCTCCATTAAACTGTAAGCCTCACAAAACCAGGCGCCAGTTCCAAATAATTCTTATAGATTTTTGAACACATAATAGATATGTGAGTGAGTGGATGGATGTATGAGTGAAATTGTGTTGTTTTTCTTTTAGTAAGCTGTCACAGGATGCTTGCAGAAAGTCTCCCCTGTGCTGTGGGAGAGGTTCTAAGTATCACCATGCACTGTGGAGCTCCTAGACCCTTGGAGCTGGATCAGACCTCAGGGAATCCCTTCTGCCAGGTTCTCATTTCAACAAGATGAAAATAAGGTGCAAAATGACCACCTGAGTCACGAGGATTGACGCATGAGAGCCCCTCTTCTGTGGTCCACATCTTACTTCTCCACATTGTCGCACAGCTCATAAAACGGGAGTAATGATAGTACATGCTTTGTAAAGTTGTTTGGAGTCCAAGTAAAGGAAGGAATGGAAATTTCCAAGTGTAGTTTCTGGAAAACGGAACACGGCGACTATGCCCCCACCAAAGAGCAAAATCACAAACAACACCAAAAACACCAAACAAACAAAACCAAAACACTACCAAACAACTACCGGTTACTTCCTCCTCTCCCTTTTTCTCCTTTCCATGTTTATTAGCTGAACTGGGGGTGGTACAGATAGATATAGCAATGGTGCAAAACTATCACTGTATTTTATGTGATGATATTTGTTTCCCTTCCTTTTACAGTTTTAATGAGTTGAAACCTTTTCTGAGTTATCCTTACAATGTGTACATAAAGATTATGACAAAGTCACTATAAGGAGCAGACCTTTATTAAATAAAAATAAGATATTTTGTGAGTGGAAAGTATAAGGTTCTTTAATGCCAGGCTCTCTTTTTTGGCTAATTGTATAGACAGGCTTCACAGAAAATATATTTTTCAAAGTTGTCTTTAAATATTAGAGGGTGTACCTTAACTTAAAAGGAGTAAGGTGAGTTATTCTTCTAAAACATAACTTAAAGATGACATTAAACATTAAAACCTTTAAGTCAGTCATTGGTCAGCACAGGGAGGGAAAGGGAAAGTCAGTTGGCTTGATATTGGTTGCCAGGAAACACACAAAAGCACCAGGATAGAAGAAACAAACAACTCCACATTAGCTGGGAAGGTGGCCTTCAGGGACACACACACCACTGGGTGAGGGGAAAAGTGTTTTTTTTTCCCCAATATTTTGCTTCGTAATTATATAGTTGGAACTTTAATTTTAAATTATTTTCTAAGTTGGGCTCCTTTCCAAAGGAGCCTATTGAAGGAACCAACAGCAACAAAAGTAACAAATGCAGAGTTTTAGGATGCTGAGAAAGGGTGAAGTTATTAGGAGTTACCCTGATGCTGCACTTGAGTTAAGCGTGGTGCCACAGCTGGAGCCAGCATGCCTTGAGAAGACAGAGGACGTTACTGTGAGTGAAGACTACGGCTTCCTTGAAAACCAGCTCCGTGTGGAGGATTTTGTGAAGATGCAACAGGTCTTTGAGGTAAGTGTTTATCTGACTGACCAGAGGATGTGGGCTGTTCACAAGGGACAATAGTATGAAACACACGCTTTTGGTTGAAAATACTGGAATAGCATGTCTGAGAGATAGCTGAGTTAACAGTATCAGTAACACATAAAGACCCAAATCTGACACCTAGCACCCATGCGACAAGCTAGAGGAACCAGGCGCTCACTCACAAGCTCAGTGCTGAGGAAGTGGAAGCAAGGAGTTCTCTGGGACTCACTGGCCATCCGTCCCGCATAGTCACGTAGTCGGTGAGTCAGTCATTTCTGGTGAGAGCCCCATCTCAAAATTCATCGTGGATGCTCCCTGAAGAATGATGCTTGAGACTGATGTACAGATTCCACACATTTGCATGCATGCATGTTTATCTGTACACACACGCACACACACACGTTTCAATATATTTAATAGTCAAAGCAGGGACTTGAGAATGGTCAGGTGCCCAGGCTTAATATCCAGTGCTTGCAGCATTATCTTTCAGTTCCCTGGGACAAAAACTAACAATTAATTCGAATTTACACAAAAATATCATCACTATCAAAGGGTACAATGTATCATTGCACATTTTTCTTAGAAATGAATACATTTTGCCAGAAAGTAAAACTTATGCATATGAATAGGGAAAGACAGATGATTAAATTAATCCCCTGGTAAATAACTGCTCTTGCAATCCTTAAGAAAATAGAATGAGGAAAATGCAAATACTGGTCCACCCTCTGAGTGACACAGTCCCTTTCAAACCTGATATGGGCACTGTGTTGGTCTGCAATTCTACGACAAGGGACCCACTTCCCCAGCCTCTTTTTCTCTTCTGGAGAATGCCAGTCAAATCAAAGTGAGGATTTTGTTCTCATTCTATGTAGGAAATAAAACATATGATTACCACAACTGAATAATTTCCCCCTCCTTACCTTAGCTAATTAATTTGGAATTCTGCAACTATGTATAATGAATAGCATACCTCAAAGTGAAATTTAAGTTTCCAATGCAGGTAGGAATACTGTCATTCAGTGCTGTGGAATTTAGACATACATAAACTTGTATGCTTTCTGCTTCATTACGCTTGCTAAGATGTGACCTCAGTCCTCCATGAGCTCTTCCGGGGGTGCTTGAAGTGTCTGTATTAATTGGAAGCAGACATATAATGCTTTGGAATTCAGTCTTAAAGCTAATAAAACATGAAATCTAGCAATTATACCGAACTATTATTGGCACCTATTTTAACCTTTACCTATCACAAAGTGATATCCAGGTGTGGTAGCTGTAGAGATGGCTTAATAGTCAAGAGTGCTTTGTAAAGTTCTATCAGAGGACCTGAGTTCAGGTCCATGTCAGGCAGCTCATATCCTACTGTGACTCTAGCTCCAGAAGAATTGATGCCTCTGGCCTCCTTGGGCACACACACACACATGCACACACACGCACACACACACGCGCGCACACTCACACATGTACACATGCACACGCACACACACACGCACACACACACAAATAGAGAGGGGGAGGGAGAGAGAGAATTAAAAATAAAATTAATTTTCAAAAGACATTTGCTGTGGGAAATCTACTTGGTACTGCTTTGTATAACAATCCAGATTCTACCTATATAAATACCAATTATTTCTGTGTAACAAAATCTATCATATTTAGTAATACTGAACATCCTGCATTTCATTCTTTTAATCTTTGTGTATTTGCTATTCATCTAATCCATTTGTCTGAAAGATTTCAATGTGTCTCATGCCCACTGCCCCAGATAAATTTGGCATGTTTTGATAGTCACTGCAAACATTTTGACAGCTTGGGGACAATCAAGAAAATATAACAGTGGATTATGACAGCGTTGGCTCCAGAATGAACAGAAATGTGGCAGCTTTGTTTTGCTAAGAACACAAAGGATTTGAACAATGGGGTCTATGAGAGCTAAGGTGTTAGAAAGTAGATGTGTCAGAGAAAGTGCTCCTGATGTTGGGCCTGGGCATCATATGAAACACATCAGTCTTGGGTGAACCAAACCACTCTTCAACCTCCAAGGGAAGTTTGAGGGCTTGCTCGTCTGACATTGAATCTTCAAAAAGCTGACCATTTACTTTGAAATTTCAAGATGAAGAAACAGGAGTGAGTGAATGGATGTGAAAGGGAAAGAACATGCGGTTCCAAGCTCCTGTAATCCTTGGGAATCTATGACAGTTTTCCTTTCAAAGTGTGCAGGAAAAGACAAGAAGTTCATCTTTCGTACACTCAGCAGACAGGATGGAACCACACCTGATGGTGGGTGCACAGCCAAGGCTGATCGTCAGGCACAGAGAAGGGACAATGCAGAGAGGCTTCGCTGGAACCCATCTCAGCACAAAGGGAGTGGCTCCCCGACAGAGCTGCAGCACAATACCCTAAAGAGTGGCGCACGAGGTCCATTCATGGAACACTTAGTCTCAGTAACGTCAGGCTCTGGAACAAAATTCATTTATCTTGTATTACGTTTTGTTCGTTTGTTTTGTTTTTGTAAAGACTGCTTATTTGAGACTGTAGAGCTATTAGGCATTGGCTAAGATCCAGCTCCTTAAAAACAGGCAGTGGCTAAATGAAAAAACAGAGACTGGAGGCGTACTCTGTGGAAGAGAGCATTTGTATGTCATATTCAAAAACCTCAGCTGGGTCACCAGTACTAGATGGAAAATATTGCAATAAGAACCAGCCTCCACCGGGTGGTGGTGGCACATTCCTTTAATCCCAGCACTTGGGAGGCAGAATCAGGAGGATCTCTATGAGTTCGAGGCCAGCCTGGCCTGCAACAGCTAGTTCCAGGACAGCTAGGGCTGTTATACAGAGAAACCCTGTCTCAAAAAACCAAAAAATAAAAAAAAAAAGCCAAAAAAGCCTCCGTTTATCCTGGTACTGGGGAAGTTTACATAAGAGTTCCTCCAGCTCAGTGCAGGCTTGGACAATAGAGTGAAGGCCTGTCTCTAAAACAAACCAGAGCCAGAAAGATGGTTTAACAAGCAATTGCCTGGAAACTCTGGCAGACCTGAACTTGATCCCGAAAACTCATGGAAAGCACACAGAGAGAACCAAGTCCACAGTGTTGTCCTCTGACCTCCATGTGTGTGCTGTAGTCTATACCACCCGTGTGTGCATGCGTGTGTGTGTGTGTGTGTGTGTGATGTACACACACACAAATAATAAATAAAACTTTAAAAATGAAACAGAAAAAAGAAAAGTATAGCGTGTTGTCTTTAAGTTGTCAGTGTGGTTCTGGGGAAACTCATAAGCCTGAGAACAGGAGTTTGATCCCTAGCACCTGAATAAAAGCTGGGCACAGTGAAGCCCAGCTTTAATACCAGTGCTGGGGAAATGGAAACAGGGCTTCCTGGCCAGCTGTTCTAGTTGAATAAGTGTTTCAGGTTCAGTGATATACCCTTTCTTCAGAAGCAAAGTGGAATACTATTGAGGAAAACACTGGATGTTGACCTCTGGCCTCTACAGGCAAGAGCACACAGGTGCATCTAAACACACACACACGCACAGTATGTGTTATGGATGTATGAATTGGCATTACATATTTTACATCAATCTCTACGTGAAATATCCTACACCATATTATTATTTAGTTGTTGTAGGACCATTCAGGAACAAAGTGAGTCATTATGCCCATTATACATTGATACAGATGCGTTAAAATTATCACAGTGTCTGAGAGTCACAAATCAAACCCGCTGGGCAGTTTTGCCACTTACAATGTTACTATGAAAACCAGTATCTCTGAGTCTCATTTTTCTTTATTTCTAACATGGATAAATAGGAGTTTTGTTATAAGTAAGTGGGGTATAATTACTAAGACCGGTGCTTGCCTCGCAGGAAAAGTTCTCAATGAACACGAGCTGTCATACATTTGATTAGGAGAGGTTGAGCCACATAACATCTAACATTGTCTTGATTCTAACTCAGGTTTCCTAAAGAAAGTTCTGTTTCTAAATGACACACCATAATTTTCCTGTATTATTCTCATTTGTGATATGAAGCGAGAGTTACCCAGGCGAATCTTCACAGAGAGTACAAAGGCATCATTTCCTCTTGTTTCACATTTCTATTTGCAGACAAAAGGTTTTAATTGATGTCTTGATCCTTCTTGGAACAAAGAAGTTGAAGGGCTAGAGTGACTATAAGGGAACTTAGGGTTCCATTTTCTTTCAAGTGATGGTGTCAAAGGGCCACGCATCAGCTGGAAGGGAGTGGAGCAAGGATTATTCATAGAACTGTGAAATGCCATCATTCCAACTTTCCTGCAGAGCTTGCAAAGCTTAGATAAATGGCACAGTCTCTGGATTCTTATATCATTCTGATAGCAACCATATTTTCATTATCTTTAGAATTTCAGCACAGCCATTGCATGAGGAGTGGCTGTGGCTGCTCGTTCTATAGGAACGGTGAGAGGTGGAGATTATGGTCCAAAGGAAATGAGATTTTTTTTTAAGAGCCCATGCAAGGTGTCCAAGCACTTCTTTTCCTCCCACTCTCTATCGTGTACCTTAATGTGTCAGGAACTTCTCTCTCTGCTCATGGCTGCTCCATCATATGTTTGGTTTGGTGCCACAGTTTATCCAGCACATTTAGCTCCCTGGACTGAGTTCTGAATTCCTTCTCTCAGCAGCCACATTTACTTCATCCCTTGGCTCATGCATTCTGGTCCAGGCTTGGTTCTGCCCTACCTATTGTATTCTATCATTTGCCCATGCCCTGCAAAATTTTTAGTGTTATTTTCCTTTGTTTTGCATATGTGTATATATGTATGTGTCTGCAGGGGCAAACGTGTGGGCAGGTATGTATGTATGTATATGGTTGCATATAGAGGCCAAGGGACAACTTTGGCTGTCACCCCTTAGTCATTATCAATTTTTTTTTACAGTTTCCCATTGCCCTGGTGCTATGCTGGCTTGCCAGTGAGTTTTGAGGATCCCCAAATCCAACACAAGTTTCTTTTGAGATGGTGCTATAGAGAATTCAATTTAAATAAGATAAAGCCTTCATTGAAAGCAAGCCCATTAAGTTGAAATTGTGTAGGCTCTGTGCTCTTCTAACTTGAAGTCAATGCATAATCAGCAAATAAAAAACTCCTACAATGAAATCACTACAGGGAAAAGCTTGACAAAAAAAAAAGATAAGAATAACCCATAACATTTTTTATTAGTTTTCTTTTCTAAAGGCATCTCAGCAGACTTGTGAGAGGTAAATGGGCAAAGCTTAATGTGTAACTCTATTATGTGGCTCAAAGTTCATTCAGTAGCCACAATCAATTATCACCCGCTGAACAAAAGCAGCAAGCCAGACACTTGCTCCCCCAGCTCCCTTAGTGGAATCCAACACTTATTTTTGATGGAAGCAGGAAACCAGGCCAGCTCTGTAGGTCCCGCTCCACAGCACCAACGTAATGATGTTTGAACAAACCCAACACTCCCACAGCTGGCAATTGCAATTGAAATTAGCAGAGGAATTCTTTGACAATTTTGTCTGACTTGTTAAGATTTATGGGCAATGTTAGTAAATAACATCATCACCAAAGAGTCAAGGAAATAAGGACGTGCACTGATCCGAATGAAAAAAAAATGTTTCTTTTATGAACGATATGGCCTTTGTACACAGCTTGGTGAGAGCTCTCGCAGGGCCGTGTCCTTTCCATTTTTCCCTGTGTTTCTCTAATAGAGACTTAGGGAGATGAGTCTAGAACAGGGGAGGTTTTAAAGGGTGGTTTTTGGTGAACCAATGTTTTAACCTTGTTCTCTGGTCAGACTGGAGTCAAGAAGGCAAGCCATGAAGAAGCTCATTAGCTAGGAGTGAGTAAAGAGACAATGCCCATTGCTTCCCTTTGTTGTGCAACTCAACCAGATCACCACACTGACAAATCTTATTATACTTAAATTACAAAAATGAAGAAAAATTTCCCCTCCCTGTCTTTTGCTCCTCTTCAATCCTCTCCCAAGGTCCCCATGCTCCCAATTTACTCAGGAGATCTTGTCTTTTTCTACTTCCCATGTAGAATAGATCTATGTAACTCTCTTTTAGGGTCCTCATTGTTGTCTAGGTTCTCTGGGATTGTGATTTGTAGGCTGGTTTTCTATGCTTTATGTTTAAAAACCACTTATGAGTGAGTACATATGATAATTGTCTTTCTGTGTCTGGGATACCTCATTCAAAATGATGTTTCTAGCTCCATCCATTTGCGTGAAAAATTCAAGATGTCATTATTTTTTCTGCTGTGTAGTACTCCATTGTGTAAATGTACCACATTTTCCTTATCCATTCTTCGGTCGAGGTGCAATTAGGTTGCTTCCAAGTTCTGGCTATGACAAACAATGCTGCTATGAACATAGTTGAGCACATGTCCTTGTGGCACAATTGAGGATCCTTTAGATATATCCCCAAAAGTAGTACTACTGGGTCTTGAGAAGGTTGTTTCCTAATTTTCTAAGAAATCACCACACTGATATCCAAAGGGGCTATACCAGTTAGCACTCCCACCAGCAATGGAGGAGTATTCCCTTTACCTCACATCCTTTCCAGCATATGTTGTCATTACTGTTTTCGGTCTTGGCCCTTCATACAGGTGTAAGATGAAATCTTAGAGTTGTTTTGATTTGCAATTCTCTGATGGCTAAGGATGCTGAGCACTTACTTAAGTGTCTTTCAGCCATTATAGATTCCTCTGTTGAGAGTTCTCTGTTTAGGTCTGTATCCCCTTTTTAACTGGATTATTTCTTTTTTGATTTCCAATTTCTTGAGTTCTTTGTATATTTTGGGGATCAGCCCTCTATCTGATGTGGGGTTGGTGAAGATATTTTCCCATTCAGTAGGCTGCCTTTTTGTTTTATTGACTGTGTCCTTTGCTTTACAGAACCTTCCCAGTTTAAAGAAGTCCCATTTATTAATTGCTGCTCCCAGTGTCTGTGCTACTGGGGTTATATTTAGGAAGTATTCTTTTGAGCCAATGCTTTCAAGTGTACTTCCCACTTTCTCTTCTATGAGCTTCAGGATGGTTGATTTTATGTTGTGGTCTTTGATCCATTTGGATCAAAGTTTTATAATAGATTTGGTAATAGATTTGGATCTATTTTCATTCTTCTACATGTTGATCTCCAGTTATGCCAGCACCATTTGTAAAAGATACTTTCTATTTTTCATTGTATAATTTTAGCTTCTTTGTCAAAAATCAGGTGTTCGTAGGCGTGTGAATTGATATCAAGGTCTTTGATTCGGTTCCACTGGTCCTTCTGTCTGTTTTTATGCCAATACCAGACTGTTTACAGTACTGCAGCTCTGTAGTAGAGTTTGAAGCCAGGGATTGTGATGCATCCAGAAGTTTCTTTATTATATAGGATTGTTTTAGGTATCCTGAGTTTTTTGTTTTTCCTTATTAAGTTGATTATTGTTCTTTCTAGGTCTGTGAAGAATTGTGTTGGGATTTTGATGGGCATTGCATTGAATCTGTAGATTGCTTTTGGTAGGATTGCCATTTTTACTATGTTAATTCTATCTACCCAAGAGCATGGGCAATCTTTCCATTTTCTGGTATCTTCTTCAGTTTCTTTCTTCAAAGACTTAAAATTCTTGTCAAATAGGTCTTTCACTTCTTTGGCTAGTATTACCCTAAGATATTTTATGTTATTTGTGGCTATTGTGAAAAGTGATGTTTCTCTGATATCTCTCTCAGCTTCTTTATCATTTGTGTATAGGATAGGAGGAATACTGAATTTTTTGAGTTGATCTTGTATTCTGCCACATCACTGAAGGCATTTATTAGCTGTAGGAGTTCTTTGGTAGAGTTTTTTGGGTTACTTATGTATACTATCATATCATCTGCAAATAACGAAAGTTTGACTTCTTCCTTTCCAATTTGAATCCCCTTGATCTCCTTTTGTTGTCTTATTGCTATTGCCAAAACTTCAAGAACTACGTTGAAGAGATATGGAGAGAATAGACAGCCTTGTCTTATTCCTGATTTTAGTGGAATTGCTTTGAGTTTCTCTCCATTTAATTTTATGTTGGCTTGATGTATATTGCTTTTATTATATTTAGATCTGTTCCTTGTATAACTGATCTCTCCAAGACCTTTATCATGGAGGGATGTTGGATTTTGTCAAATGCTTTTTCAGCATCTAATTAAATGATCGTATTGTTTTTATCTTTCAGTTTATTTATATGATGAATTACATTGATAGATTTTCATATGTTTAACCAGCCCTGCATCTCTAGGATGAAGCCAACTTGATCATGGTGGATAATTTTTTTGATGTGTTCTTGGAATCAGTTTGCCAGTATTTTATTATTTTAGCATCTATGTTCATTAATGAGATTGGTCTGTAATTCTCTTCCTTGGTTGAGTCTTTGTGTGGTTTTTGTATCAGGATAACTGTAGCCTCATAAAAAGAGTTTGGCAATGTTCCTTCTCTTTCTGTTATGTGGAACACTTTGAGGAAGTTCTGGTGGAATTCTGGACTAAAACCATCTGGCCCTGGGCACTTTTTTTTTTTTTGGTTGGGAGGTTTTTGATGACAGTTTCTATTTCCTTCCAGCTTATAGGTCTATTTAAGTTTTTTTTGTGTTTTTTTTTAAATTTTTTAATTTTTTTTATTTTTCTCTGCTCCCCTCCTTGAAAATATTTATTTATTTATTATGTATACAATATTCTGTCTGTGTGTATGCCTACAGGCCAGAAGAGGGCACCAGACCCCATTAAAGACGGTTGTGAGCCACCATGTGGTTGCTGGGAATTGAATTCAGGACCTTTGGAAGAGCAGGCAATGCTCTTAACCTCTGAGCCATCTCTCCAGCCCCTATAGGTCTATTTAAATTGCTCACCTGGCCTTGATTTAATTTTGGTATATAAAAAATTGTCCATTTCTTTTATATTTTCCAATTTTGTTGAGTACAGGTTTTTGTAGTATGACCTAATGATTCTCTGAATTTCCTCAGTGTCTATTGTTATGTTACCCTTTTCATTTCTGATCTTGTTAATTTGTATGTTCTATTCTGCCTTTTGATTAGTTTGGATAAGGGCTTATCTGTCTTGTTGATTTTCTCAAATAACCAGCTCTTTGTTTCATTGATTCTTTGTATTGTTTCCTTTGTTTCTATTTTATTGATTTCAGCCCTTAATTTGATTGTTTCCTATCTTCTACAACTCCTGGGTGAGTCTGCTTCTTTTTGTTCTAGAGCTTTCAGGTGTGCTGTTAAGTCACTAATGCACTCAGCACTCCTCGGGGTTGCTCTGCCACCCTGGGGTTCATTTGGGCCTGTTCCCACAGAGGTTGCTTGCTTGGAGCTCCTCCCACTAAGGTTGCTGCCTTGGGCCTGATCTGGCAGAGGTCACCGGCTCAGGTCTGCTTCCTCAGCGGTGGCTCCCTTGTAGCTGCTCCTTGGGTGTGCTCTGGCAGAAATAACTGGTTCAAGCCTGATCCTGTGGAAGTCACTGCCTTGGGCCTGCTTCAGCAGAGGTAACTGGCTTAGGCCTATTCCCACAGATGTCCGTGACTTGAGCCTGCTCCCTTGGAGGTCCCTGACTTGTTCCTGGTCCTGCAGAGGTCTCTGAATTGGGCCTGTTCCTTCAGTGGTTACTTCCTTGCACCTGCTCCTATGGAGGTCACTGCCTTGAGCCTGATCCAGTGGGGGTCACTGGCTCAGGCCTGCTCCTGTGGAGACTGCTGCCTTGGGTCTGCTCTGGCATAGGCCACTGGCACAGACCTGCTCTGGTGGAGGTCACTCACTCAGGCCTGCCCCTGTGGGGTCGTTGCCTCAGGCCTGCTCTGGCTGAGGTCGCTGGCTCAGGCCTGTTCCCACAGATGTCCCTGGCTTGGACTGCTCCCAGGGAGGTCCCTGACTTGGGCCCAGTCCCACAGATGTCTCTGACTCAAGCCTGAACCCACAGAGGTCCCTGACTCTTTCTTAGAGTTTTTTAAAGGGAAGTATTAACTTCCTCCATTTTTGTTTGTTTCTTAGGGATTTCATTAAGGTGTCTATTCATTTCCTCTTTGAAGACATCTCTCACTTTTATATAGTCAGTTTTAAGGTCTTTTTCTTGTACTTCAGCTATTTTGGTAAATTCAGGTCCTCCTATGGTAGGATAGTTAGGTTCTAGTGAAGACATGTTGTCTTGACTGTTACTCTGTTTTATGATGGCATCTAGGCATCTGGTTTGGTTTGAGATGATTATATGTCTAGGTACTGTTTACCTGTATTGGGTGGGTACTTTGTTCCTTGGTTTCTGTTTCCTGTCTAGATTTTTAGAGAGTGTGATGGTTGTGTGTTGCCTGTTTTCCTGATTTGCTCAGCTGATGTATTCACAGGGAATATCCATTTGTGCTAGAGGTTGGGATATTGGGATGAGTTAGGGGAGGTAAGGTAAGGAAGAGGTTGTAATTTCTTGGGGATGGGGTCAGTGAGAAAAGGGAGACACAGCAGTTTTTGTTTTGTTTTTTTTTTTGCTATAGAGATGGGTATAAGACTAGGAGATTGTATGTAGGGGATCAGAGAAGGCTCTTTTGATCATTCTTATCACAGATTTTCTTATTATGGAAAACACTATTACTTGTATAAAAATGACTCAGGGTCAAGAAATCTTTGGTTAGGGTAGGGAGGCCATTCGTGAAGATACGATTAAAATCCTGGGTGGGAGGGCAGTGTGTCTAAGAATGGGCTGCATGGAGATAGTTAAAGATGCTGGAAGCAAAACACTAGTATTTTAAAGGAAATCAAGAAGTGGGAGAATGTTCTAGAAATAAATGAGGAGTAAAACATAGCAAAAAAGAGTGTAAAGATAGATGTGGTAGCACGTATAGGTGGTCCCAGTGTTCCTGTGGTGAGATGGGAGGGAGAGACAGGAGTTCCTGGAAGCTCGTAGGCTAGCTGGCCTGGGGAACACAGCAGTGAAAGGGGATTCTGTCAAACAAGGTGGAATGAGAACTGATTATTCAAGGTTATCCTTTGATCATCACAGACATGAGATGGCACAGGCATGCTTGCACCCACTCCTAGAATCATGAATACATACAAAAGCTAAAAAGAAAGCAAAAGAATGAGCTCTGAAAATAAGTATACAATTAACATTATATAGATTGAACTGGTTATTTAATATATATATGATATATATATACATATGTAACAATTAATTTTTTAAAAAGGTCATAAATTTAGAAGAGAGCAAGGGGGATATTTGGGAGGGTCTGAATGGAGTAAATGAAAGTGAGAAGCAATGTTATTAAATTATAATCTCAAAAATAAACACAAAATGTTAGAAGAAAAAAACAACCACAACATCACTCCCCTTACCTTGGAACACTGTCATTCACTACATTGCTCCCACTGACTACTCTTAATTATGATAATTATTCTTAATTCCCAATAATGTTTCTTAAATCTCAGCATTTCTTATGTGTTTCTATACACATATGTCCATGTAAATGCCAGTAGCTTTATTTTACATATAATAAGTAGTACTCTTTAAGGTAGCGTAACACATAAATAGTTGCTAATCAAACCAGAGGAAACTAAAAGTCATTGGGAACCTGGTTTTAAAGTATAATCAGGAAAGAAGAGTTGTTTTCAAACACCAAAATTTCAGAGATGATAGTGGTGAAAATTCACTGTTAACAAAACTCTAGAATGTAGATACAATTGCTAAGATTGTAAGTTGGAAGAACGTTTCTGTAAGATAATATCTATCTATCTATTATCTATCTATCTATGTATCTATCTTTCTCACATACAATTTTAGAGCCAATGAATATCTACTGATATGTAATCTCCTGAATAAATTGGATATTTGCAGAGAAAAAGCACATTCACCAAGATATTAGTATACTACTGCTTATAAACTAGAATATTTATAACAATTTTAATCAGTGGATGCACTCTATTAATATAACAGCTATAAAAAGAATAAGACAGATTTATGTATTTGTTAATATTTACAAATCAGTGAAAAACTAGATGATGATTAACACACAAGCATATTAATATTAATACATAAGCAGAGTATAATGTTTAAAATGTAAATACTTTTTTGTATAGAGGTCTCAACTATGGAAAAAATACAACTATATTTTTTAGTGAGAAAGGTATGGATAATGATTTTTGTTGACAACTTACCTACATTTTAACTCAGCGAAAAGATGAATGGTACTAAAATATCAATGCATCCTAATTACTCAACATTCTGTGATTTCATTACCAAATGTATATATATAAAACTATGCTGAATTTAAACAGTGATGAACATAGAAACAGTACCTTCTATAGGTACTTTGTCTTTCTACTAAATAGTCTTTATCGCTTCTTTCCACTGAGTTTTAGCATTAAACAAGGCTGGCAATTTGAATGTGCTTGACTCCCCCAAGCTCAAAGGGAGTGGCACTATTAAGAGGTGTGGCTTTGTTGAAGTAGGTGTACCCTTGCTGGAGGAAGTGTGTCACTGGATGCAGGCTTTGAAGTCTCATATATGCTCAAATCATACCCAGTGACTCAAAACACTTCCCGTTGCCTGTGGGTCAAGATGTTGGCTCTTAGCTTCTTCTCCAGAACCAAGTCTGTCTATATGTAACCATGTCACACCATGATGAAAATGGATTAAACCTCTGAAAATGTAAGTCACCTGAATTCAATGTTTTTCTTTTACAAGAGTTGCCATGGTCAAGTTATCTCTTCACAGCATTAGAAGCCCTAATTAAAACAAAAAGCGACTACAAAGACAGATTTTATGGCCTTCATTTAACAGGTGAGGAAATAGAAATCCCAAGTAAAGGATTTATTCCTGTTTGCCTGAGTTTTTGGTTGATCCAGACTCTTGTTCATTTGATTTGATAACCAGTTTTTGTATCTTTCTTTGTAATGAATATCTCTCATTGTTTCCTTGTTCAAACTTATTCGTAGTTTTCCCCGATTATTTTAGACATAGTTGTTCTAGATTCTTTGCCATCATTCCACTTCAAAGTTGTTATTATTGGTTAAATTAACATCTCTTCTACAACACATAGGGGAGTGTTTATGAGATATTCATAGTCACATACTCTTTTACTCATTTATATTCTCACACTTACGGCTGACAATTATAGAAAGGCCTATATGAAATAATTGAAAAATACTTAAAATGAGGCATTTGCTCAGTGAGAACTGTAGCGTAAGTAAATTTACAGTTCCTTTGTAATTTCTCATTGCATTAAGAAGAAAGCAAGATAGTGGGCTTATTTGTCACCTTTTAATCACTGTGATGGAATGTCAGAGAAAATGATGCAAAGAAGGAAGGATTTATTTTGACTTTCAGTTTCGTATTCATCAGCCCCTGATCACTTGGCTTCGTGTTCCTGGTCCTGCTGGAAGATAGATCATCATGGTAGAAGGTTATACGTAGGGAAAGTAATCATTTACTGATTCCCAGGAATCAGTGTCTGTAAAAGAAGGGTCTAGGGACAATTCAATCCTCCCAGGCATGCTCACAGTGATCTACTTTTTCCAATGAAGTCCCATCTCCTAATTTCCCCATCTCCCAATAATGCCATCAAAGTATACACTCATTAGTGAGTTCATCTGCAAATGAAGGTGGAGCTCTCATGAGCCAACTAACCACTTTCTCAAAGCTCATCACAAGGCCAAAAGCCCTTCAACACAAGTATGTTTGGGGAGCAGTTCAAACTCAAGCAAGAAATTACTTTCTCATACCAGAGAGAGGTCTCCCAGAAGCCTTTCTCAAGTAAGAAATACTCAGGTTCCCATTTGCGGGTAAGGACATCATTAGGTAGGATGAGCGTTAAGAAAGCCATTTGCAAAATAAAGCAACCCACAGCAAAGCTTTATGTTACCAAGGGAGTACAAGGAAGTATAAGGCATTGATTGATGGACTGTGTAACCCATGTTGGCCTTGAAATCCTTATATATCCTGAAATGAATCCAAATTCTTGATCCTCCTGCTTTAGCTTCCCACATGCTGAGATTACAGATGTGACTCCATATCTGGCCAGTAGGGTGTATTTTGCTACCTACTTCCAGAAATCTAGTACTCATCTGTGAAAGACAAGGTAATAAAGATGAGACTGAGGACCAAGCCACAACCATATCAGGAAGGATTTAAAGAACCATGTGGGGACTAAGGTTTATCTTGGTGTCTGTGAAGAGGCTTGGTACATTTTAATTATGGAAGTTACACAATAAGATTGATAATTCAGAAACAACTTTTAATCCTCTATAGTTTTAGAATGTTGTGGGAATAATTGTGGCATTGGCAGTAGGCATAGAGGAAGAAGAAAGACAATTAGAAAGCTAGTGCAGTGATTTTGTTACTGTAGAAGGATTGAAGAGAGATTAAAATGAAATCCATATCTGTGATGCACACAAATTGTTGACTGGTTGGGCATGCTGGAGAAGGGAGAGTTAGCGAACATAGAAAAAGAAGTGGTTAATTGTTCTGAGTTTTCTATAAAACTTACCAAACACACAGAAAGCATGAAGATAGAAGCACAATTGCAATAAAATAGTCTTCAAATTAAATTTAACAATTAACATTTGACATTTTACTTTTCACTTTATCCATATTTTGTATAAAAGGTTTTACCTAAGTTACTTAAAAATAACTTTGGCATCATAATTTAGCCTTAATTAGCTTAGCACACACCTGCTAGAAACAAATACATAACCATAATGCCCTTTTGTACCACGAAAGCTTTAACCTCATACATTACCAAACAAAATCCTTTTGAAAATATCTCTACTTATCTTTGCAATATTTCTATAATATATACATTATTTTTTTTTAGATCACAGATCCAACCTAGGACCACACATTTGCTCTAGTCAGTCTGTCTCTTTGGTTTCCTTTAATCTTCAAGAATTCTTTCTTTCCTCTCCCATGAAATGGATGGTTCAAAGAACTTGTGTCAGTAGGTTGTTCTAAACTACAATTGGGGTTTGATTATTGCTTCTTCACTGTTAGATTTAGGTCCTCTAATGTTGGGCAAGGACACAGCCGAGGGTATATTCTGTCTACTGCTTATCTGGCATAAGGAGTAATACTGTAAGAATGGGTAATCTTAATTATTAACTTGGTAAACACCTGGGGGATTAACAAAGGATCCTCTGAGGGTCTCTGCAATGGCATTTCTAGAAACATGTAGATCATGAAGGTTCTCATCTACTGAATAGATCAATATCGTGATGAAGTTATAATGTGGTAGCATATATTATGATGGTAAATTGTATAGGATGGATTCTAATCAGAAAAAGTAAATCACTGGGTGTGTGTCCTGAGAGATATACTTTGGTCTGTATATTTTTTGCTATAATATTTTTCTGCCTTCTGCACAACATGAGGTTAAAAGAGATCTCTGCCACACAGCTCCACCATCAAGAGATACTATCCAAGCATACAAAGAAAAGCAAATATATACTGAACCTTCATGAGACCAAGCAAATCTCTCCTCTTTTAAAGTTGTTCTGTTGTATGCCCAATATAGTATTTTGATCTGTGATTAAAATGGCTCCACCATAGTTATTCACTACAAAGGCACTTGTTGGATGATGTTTTCATATTACATTAGGACTATTTTTCAACAAACGTTCTCTCATTGGCCTGATTATTGCTTTATTTTTAATGATCATTGCTAGAAACATTATTTAGAAAGTGATGTTTTAAATATTACCAGTCACTTTTTATTCTCAGGATGGCATTTGTTTATAAGACCACTTTATCTCACTCTCGTCCCTTTTCACTTTCATTTTATTTCATCTGAGTGTATTACAGATTCATGAATTTTTATTTTACAATAATACTTTATTAGCTATAACCATCATTACTCTTTGTAAGGTTTAACTTCCCTCAAATTTTGGCAGTGGATCTCCTTTGAGTCAGTTTCTTTATCATTGTTTTCCTCTCTTTCTCTCTCTCTCTCTCCCTCTCTTCTTTTTCTGTTTTCTTTTTGGTTTTTTGAGACAGGGTTCTCTATGTAACCAATCTAGCGATCCTAGAATTTGCTTTGTAAACCAAGTTGGCCTTCAACTCACATCTGTCCATCTGTCTCTACCTCCCTAATGTTGGAATTAAAGGCATGTGCCACCCCTGTTCAGAACTTCTGTATCGTCTTAATATTTCCTATCAGTGTTTTATTTTTATTTTTCCAGCACAAGATTTCATTAGTGCCCAAGACTTGGAGTCTGTCACTTTTTCAAGACTCCAGTTCCATTTATTGGAGAATACTATTTAGACAATTAAGATTTGAGAAACAGGGTCCTTACCACTACTGGGGATGATATTTCTTCTGTGACTTTTTATTTGACAGAGCTAGAATTTATTTATACTTATTTATATTAATATCTAAACATCATTGATAAATAGATTTTAAAAAACGACTTTATAATATCTTCAGTTCAATTCAAACACCACAGGGTTTATTGTAAACTTGTGCATTATGCACTGGGAATTTAAGGCCTGTGTTTTCGCTAGTAAGTTCCTTTGAGAGAGTAAGTGAAAATTGAAACCAACTAAGCCCATTGAAGCAGGAGGAAACAATGAACTTGAGCCAGTCAAATGGTCTCTCCTGTCCTGTTGCTCTGTTTCTCCTGACTGTTCTTGAGCAGATGGAGATTACAGGGATGTTATAAAGGGATGCATCTGTTCTGAAATAATGTACCTTCTCTTCTGCTTCAAAGATGCTCACAGCATTTGACAGAGAGCCCTAATACATATTCATAACCAGCATGGTTTATAACCAAGGGAAATTGAGGCAAACACGATGGAATGAAGCATGAGAAAGCAGCATGCTAATTTTAAATTCAATTATAAAGATAAAGAGAGGATGCATTTTGATAGTGTGTCTTCATTCAACTGTAATGGAAAATTAACAAAAACTCACACTGACTGCCTGACAAAAAATATTAATTTGGTGAAATGCTTAGGAAAACTAGTGGGTCTCGAGAAAAGATTTAGATACTGATTTTGAACTTTTCTTTTAGAGAAAAGGCAACATTGTTGAATTTCAATTGTTTGTAGTAAAAGCAAAAAAATGTACAAACAAAAGAAAAGATTCTGATCTCTGTTAGCTTGATGTTTATATAATATCATCAAGCTTAAATGCCACATGGTGTTTAATATGAGAAAAAAACCAGAGTGATAGTCATGCCTTTGTTAGACATTTAGTAATTTAGGGAGCATGTGTTACCCATTATGACAGACATATCTTGGCTTCCACTGAAATGAAAGTATTTCAAGAGAGTTTACCTTATTTGAAGTTAATTCTGTGTGTTTATAATAGTGTTTGGCACAGAATGGATATTCAATGTTTGTTGAATGAATAAACAAATCTTTTCTTGATGCCTTGTATGGTATACATACCCTTGCATAATTTCTCATGAGTGCATGGTGGAAGAAAATCTTTCATCTAACGTTTTGACTTTTACTTACAGGTTCTGGTGGCAAATACCTAATGAATGAAGATAAAGAATCTTAGACCAGTATCACTATATTCATTGTCAGACTTTGGCAAGAGAGAAAATATCTAGACTTTGATTGAACTTCATTATGATTTCTTCCTAAATTTAACCTTCACGTACATTTTTTGTCTTTTTAGATGCAAATTTTTAAGTAGGAAAAAAGAACAAATGTTATGCAGTTTATTATAAGTACTGTTGTTATTATTAAACGGTTAGGAAAACATGTTTGGCAGAAATTGAAAGATAACCTTAAATATTTGCTTTGGGAATATATTGATCTTTTTCAGAAAGATGTACATGTGTATAGTTCAAAAAAATTACACTTCAGCCAGACAGTGGTGGTGCACGCCTTTAATCCCAGCACTCAGTAGGTAGAGGCAGGCAGATCTCTGAGTTCGAGGCCAGCCTGGTCTACGAGAGCTAGTTGCAGGACAGGCTCTAAAACTACATCAAAACCCTGTCTCAAAAAACCAAAAAAAAAAAAAAATTACATTTCATCATTACCTGATGAGTCTTAATGAGAACAAATCTCAACTTTGGTGAGGGTCTTCAGTATAGATAACTTTAGGTTTTTCTAATAAGCATATACAGTTATCTAATAATTTGGAGAGGGATTTGGCAAGGAGTTTCAGGGACAAAGAATGTGTTGGTTCTGTCCTTGGCTATTTGCCAGAAACTATTACCATTTCTCTGGGCTTTTGTCTGACTTTGGTACTTGCCATATTCCTGCCTGCTCCACTTCAGTGACTCTCTTACCGCCCCTCCTCCCCGGCCTGGAGATGCAAATAGCTTACACATGCCTTCCATTTTAAGCTTCCCCTTTTCCAAGCCACCTAATAGTCCTAAGGCTGCCTGCCACGGACCACTACTTTCTCCTTTGTCTTTCCCTCCCTCTGGAACTTGCCAAATCCCAACCATGGACTATTCAACCACCCCATACTTTCCTCTGGTATTCAGGAGAATAGTACCAGCTTCCTGACTGACACCAGTTGCTTCAGTCAGTCTTGAAATACCGCAGCAGTTCACAATGCTATGACAGACTTTCTCCAAGATCTTTTACTAAGCCTTTGTAGGCATCCAGATATGGCTGACATACAGAAGGTTTGGGATAGGTATCAGGCAGAAGAAATCAGTAGTCCAACTCTGCTCTGAATTTGCTCTTTTCTAAACATCATAAATTCCTGTGTTGAAAAAAAGTCACTTCAAAAAATGATAAAACAAAAAACTCAACTAACAAACCCTAGACACGCAAATCCCAACACAGGAATAGAAATAACAGGAAAAAAACAAGACAGCATATCTCCTCAAAAAAAAAAACCCATAAATTCATAGTAAAGATCATTAGTGAAAATGACATCCTCGAAGGATTTAGAAGAATGATCATAACTATGTTAAAGCAACTAAAATGAGACAGTATAGAAAAGTTTAATCTTCAGATTATAAACACAGAAAGAGAATATCATAGTTATAACATAGAGATAGATATTATCTATTAAATTATCTAGTAAAGTCATAGAAGAAAATTCTCCAAGCAATTGAAAGAGATTCCCATCCAAGCATACCAAGTATAGAATGTCAAAGACAGGACCAGACAAAAGTCAAATCACTCATAAAGTCAACACCACTAGAATAACACCTGATAACACAACAGAAAGTTTTAAAGCAATAAAGACTAAAAGTATATATTTCAAGCTCTGAAAGACAACTATGATCAACCCAGACTATTATACATGAGAAAACTACCCACTAAAATTAAAGAATAAATAAAAACTTTCTATGATAAAAACACATTAGAAAAATCTGTGACCTCTAAGCCAGTTCTACCGAGGATCTTAGGTGAGATACTTCCAGGTGAAGAGAAGGACAAACACCCCCAAAAGTTTTCAGGGAATGAATAAACAATGTCAAAACAGTTAACCAAAACCATTCTGAGTAAACTCTACAAGAATCAAGAAAGTGACAGTATTAATAGGTGGCATGTTGATTTAAAAAAAATTGTGCCCTATTCATAATTTTACTGAAAACAAACTCATTAGCTCTTTTATCTACCACCTAAAAATGTAGTATAGTACACTAACTTTTCCCTCTAGTATTTCCTGATGATTTAATTCCTTTCTTAACTAACTTTCTCCATTAAGGAGTTCACTGGACATGTACTAGCCACTCCTAAGGATCTCTCTCTCTCTCTCCTCTCTCTCTCTCTCTCTCTCTCTCTCTCTCTCTCTCTCTCTCTCTCTCTCTGTGTGTGTGTGTGTGTTTGTGTGTGTGTGTGTGAAAACCCTTATCCGATATTCTATGGGGCAAAAGCATTCTGGTCCTAGAACTTGCTAGGGCTGGAATATTGCAGGTTTTAATAATATATATGACTGGGAACATTTGTAAAGGGAAGAAGAAAGTAGAATGATGTAGAACTAAGAACAATATAGAATGAGAGAGAATAAGAATTGAGAGACAAATAAAGAAATATGGACAGATGATTCCCATGGCAAGTAGACTTCTTTACCCTCAGAATTTTTAGCTCCCTTTTAGTTATTCATGGAGTCTTTAATTGAACCCTTAATGGGAGTCTTAAAGGCTAAAACTTAATTGAACCCCATTAATTAAAATACTGGACTAGAAAGCAGAACTGATCTATTTTCTGCCTCCAAGAAACGAACTTCAACATTAACAATAGATACTCCCTTTGGGTAAAAAGATGAAAAAGTTACTTCAGGCAACTGGAATTATGAAATAAGCAAGTGTAGCCAGATATTCCAACATCTTCTCACATATGTGGATTCTAGCCACACACCTTTAGACATGTGTGCTTAAACTGGAGTATTTATAAAGTCATAAAATCTAGTAAGGGGCCATGGGAGGTTTGGATCTCAAATGAAGGGGCATGGAAGCCAGGTTATCAATATGAAGGGGAAATGAAAACAAACAGGATTAAATGTGGAAGAATGGGTAGCAGAGGGAGTATGAGGAAAGGTTACTATTATTAAAACTATTTGAAGAAGGCATAAGGAAACCTACCACTGTCGGGGGCTAGCCTCAACAAAAATACCCTCACCAGGGTAGGGGCACTGGGATTTAGAAATATAGTAAAGAATATGAAGACACGCTTAAAAATAATAAGATATATAGAATAGTATTGGGAGGGAGTTCCAGTGAGTACTGAAATCCATTGTGCTTAATTTCCATTTGCTTAAAATACCCCTGACCCCAAAAGGTAGGAGTAAGACAAGATACAAGGAAGTAAACATAACAATTGAAGGTCGTGGACTTCTTTCATAGTTAAATATTCTGCTGCTAGAAAAAAAAAAAAAACAAAAACAAGTCAGGCTCACAACTTAGACCACAACATTCTGTAGACAAACCACTCCCTCGGTGGAATTCAATGTTATCTCCTTAAAAGAACTGGAACCTTGGTAGGATCCTTAGACTTTTGTTTGAGGTAGAAAAATATCTACTTCTCTATTCCTGAAATACAAGGTCTGGCTATTAGCCACGCCTGTTGATCTTTGTTTGAGGTAGAAACACAATAACCTTGAAGGAAGAGAGGTAAGTTCCAACTCTCTGATTTTTGGTCAATGTGGAAATAATCTCACATTTTTGGTCCTTCACAATTCCTCCCTTTTATTAATTTTAATAAAGCCTGTGCTTCTGCAATAGGACAGATGATTGCATCTGCCTTCAGTAAACACTTTTCCATTTCCAAGACTTACCCATCTTCCTTGGGGAAAGGATCAAACTCATCATTGACTGCCGACCTCTGTAATCAAAGGGTTAAGGGAGAAAGTACCTCTGGGCTCTGTGTCTCTGAGGCAAGTTTCTGTTCAGAGAGTTCATCAGCAATTAGCTAATGACAAGCAAGCAGATAATACTTTGCACTATGCATATTTTATGACTATAATATTTCCTAATTAAAGGAGTGGAGGATCGTCAGAGTTGGGAATGCCCACTTTTGAATTGGTCCAGAGTGTTTCTTAACAGTATGCAGCTGTATTAAAATTGAAATTTGTCTTATCAAACATGTCAACTTCAAGAATTCATTGGTAATGTCAAACTTTTCTTAGACAAGTTCTAATCTTTATCTAATCATTAACATCTTATAGTGAACTAAAGCATTAACAGGGCAATACCATAACACAATTTAACAGATCAGTGTCATAAAACAATTTGTCAAATCACGATTCTCTTAAATCCATTCTAACCAAATATTTCTGTAATGGGTGAGAGTACAATTGAAATGCTGCTTTTAAGCAATTGTCCCAGTCTCTGAGCCACGGCAAAAACCCTTAGGCAAACCCCCTTGTGTCTGAAGAGCATCTTCATTCACTCCTTGCAATGAGTCTTTTTTTCCCCTGAGGGGAAAGTTGAGGTCTCAGTTCTCAGGTTCTCTCAACATTTCAACAGCAGACTGAATACCTCACTGGCAGTCTGAGTTCTGTGTCTGAAAGTATCAATCAGTCAAATGTTCAGTCTGCATTTCTAGTCTGACTCCAAAGTAAACAGGATTTACTAAGTCTGGATGTTTGCACGAATCCATCAAGGGGCTGGGAATCGCTGTCACCATGATCTTCCTTTGTCAGACTGCCACATGATGTTGTGTGTCAGGAGCATTGGTTCATGTCAGCCTGAAGCATGGTGGTAAGAGCAGGTCAGGAACCTCTTCCTGCTTCTCCTATGGAGTTAACCATGGCTTTGATGTCATCAGGGATGGCATTCCTCTGTTGGACACATCAAACCAAACATTCTGGAAGCTGTCTCACTTGATTCTCATCCTGTGAAAAAACACAGACATGTCCTGACCCCATACTAACACAGGATCGGGTCCTTTTCAGAATCCAGTGCAAGGGTCTTGCAACCGTGCTTTAGCAAAGGTCTTGCAACCTTGCTTTAGCAAAGGTCACGTTGTGTTCATATTTTTGGGCCTCCACATACCTCCACATACTATACTATAAAAGTATCTTAATATATATGTCTACACATATAACAAGGGAAAATTCCTCTCTTAGGTATCTTAGGTTAGCAAATAAAAAAGCTCAGTGCCAGGTATTGGGTACCTTTTTTCAAGTTGTTGATCAGCAGGGTGCTAAGACTGTCCCCATTTCTACAGGTTATTGCTACTGTTTACACTCCAGAACTTGATGGTAAGTCCCTATTGCTGAAAATGACATGCATTTGAGTAATAGAATATGAAGAAATCAAGTAGGTACTCACCTGGACCCTTCATCCTCACTGGCTAGATTTCATACTGCTGGGAGGTTTGCTGTACACTACCAGGGGAGAAACGTAATCGCCAGTCTTACTGAGCTGACCATAATGAATGGCCTGGTAACATGTCTACTGGTGTAATAAAGGCACAAAAAACCACTTCCAGGTTAGGTTTCAGGTCTATCTCATAAGATAGAATTCATGCCTATCTCATAAGATTCAGGTCTATCTCATAAGATAGAATTCATGGAAATTCTGTGACTGCCTAGGTCACAGAAGGAGAATCTAATACTATTATTCTCATAACTGGCTGTACAAATATATTGCTTCTACCAAGTTCTGACCCTAATAATACAGAAATTAGGACATCTAATTTTTTCTTTTTTTGTAGTAGATCACAATTAATTCAGAGTTCCATGACTGGTCAATGTTCAGAGAACAGGAGACTGGGGAGTGTTCAGTTCTAACTGGGCTATCTATATCACCAGCCCTTCAATTGTCAGGGGTCATTGCAAAATAAGACACAGAAAAATTGTCAGAGCCAGAGTAGACATCTGAAATAAACTAGATTTGCCAGGCATGACAGGGTTCTTGTGCACATGAACTCACAGCTACTGGAACTACATGCTCAAAACTTACCAAAAATTAAATCAGCCCAAAATCTCAGCATGAAAGTTGAAGGGCTCCTGAAGCCACAGAACTACCTGAGGTAACAATACTATTATTATGAGAATAATGGTATCTGATTCTCCCTTATGACATAGGCAGTCATAGAATTCCCATATGAGGTATGAATTCCTACAAAGCAAACCTTTAATCTGAAAATGGTTGGTTACTCCCATAACATTCATGTCTTTATTACATCAGTAGACATGTTATATTCACAACTGATGGCTGTTGGTCAAAGAAAAGTCAAGATTTCTCAAAAATATGTTTTCTGAGACAAATATGTTCAAGGATACTGTTCTACATCCATGCCTGTAAAGCAAAAACTAAGTTAACTCAGCAGGTTTAAAAGTTCAGTCTATATATAGTAAAGAGCACCTTGGTCCTGCTTCAAAGCAGTGTGCTTTATCCTCTCTGAGGAGTGGATGGGCAATGGGGCAGGGATGGGGGGAAATGTGGAGTGAATAGGAGGAATGAAGGAAATGGGAACTGGGATTGGTATGTAAAATAAAAAAAAGATAGTTTGTTTTATTTTTTAAAAAAATAAAAGAAAAAGAAAAACACACACTATAAATAAATAAATCTCCAGCCCACTTTTTAATGGGATTGTTTGATTTTAAAAAAGCATAGCACAGGATATTGGAAGGGGAAAGGGGTGGGGAGGAAGGGAGCATTTGGTAGGGAGGGATTGTGAATTTCATCAAAACCAAATGTACACAAGTATGAAATTTCAAGTAAAATTTATGAATTGCTATCAAAAATAATATGTAAATCATTTGTCTCAGAAATTCTGCTTCTAGAACATTTTAAAATTGGTTTTATTGAGCTATACATTTTTCTCCACTCTCATCCCTTCTTTTGCCCTCTACCCTCTCCTGTGACCACTACACTCCCAATTTACTCAGGAAATCTTATCGTTTTTTCTTTCCTATGTAGATCCATGTATGCCTTTCTTACGGTCCTCTTTGTTGTCAAGGTTCTCTGGGGTTGTGAACTGTAGGCTGTTTTTTTTTTTCTTTATGTCTAAAAGCTACTTATGAGTGAGTACATATTATATTTGTCTTTCTGGGTTGGGTTACCTCACTCAATATGTTTTTTTCTAGATTCATTGATTTGCCTGCAAATTTTAACGTATCATTTTTCCCACTGTGTAGTACTCCATTGTGTAAATGTACAACATTTTCTTTGTCCATTCCTTGGTTGAGGGGCATCTAGGTTGTTTCCAAGTTCTGGCTATAATAAATAATGCTGCTATGAACATAGTTGAGCACATTCCTTGTGGTATGAATGAGCATGCTTTGACTATATATATATATATATGTGTGTGTGTGTGTGTGTGTGTGTGTGTGTGTGTGTGTGTGTAACCTGGGTTTTTTGTTTTTCATATAAAGTTGATTACTGTTCTTTCAAGGTCTGTGAAGAATTGAGTTGGGATTTTTATGGGGATCACAATGGATCTATAGATTGCTTTTGGTAGGATTGCCATTTTCATTATGTTGATCCTACCTATTCAAGAGCATGGGAGATCTTTCCATCTTTCCATTTTCTGGTATCTTCTTCATTTCTTTTCATTAAAGACTTAAAGTTCTTGTCAAACAGATCTTCCACTTTTTTTGGTTAGTGTTACCCCAAGATACTGTATGTTATTTGTGGCTATTGTGAAAAGTGATATTTCTCTGATTTCTTTCTCAGCTACTTTATCATTTGTATATAGGAGGGCTACTGGTGTTTTTTGAGTTGATCTTGTATCCTGCCACATTACTGAAGGTAGTTATTGCTTGTAGGAGTTCTCGAGTAGAGTTTTTGGGGTCACTTATTTAAACTATCATATCATCTGCAAATAATGAGAGTTTGATTTCTTCCTTTCCAATTTGTATCCTCTTGATCTCTTTTTGTTGTCTTATTGCTCAAGCTATAACTTCAAGAACTATGTTGAATAGATATGAAGAGAGTAGACAGCCTTGTTTTGCTCCTGATTTTAGTGGAATCACTTTGAGTTTCTCTTCGTTTAATTTGATGTTGGTTGTTAGCTTCCTGTATAGTGCTTTTTTATGTTTATGTATTCCTTGTATCCCTGATCTTTCCTTTATCATGGAGGAATGTTAGGTTTTGTTAAATGCTTTTTAAGCAGATGATCATATGTTTTTTCTTTCAGTTTATTTATATGGTGAATTACATTGGTAGATTTTCATATGTTGAATGAATCTCTGGGATGAAGCTGACAGGATCATGGTGGATGACTTTTTTTTTTGGTGTGTTTTTGGATTTGGCTTGCTAGTATTTTATTCTGTATTTTTGCATCAATGTTCATGAGGGAGATTGGTCTGTAATTCTCTTTCTTGGTTGAGTTTTTGTGTGGTTTCGATATCAGGGTAATTGTGGCCTCTTAAAAAGAGTTTAGCAATGTTCCTTCTGTTTCTATTATGTGTAACACTTTGAGAAGTACAGATACTAGCTCTTCTTTGAAGTTCTGGTAGAATTCTGCACATTTAAAATTGTTTTCTTCTGTTTCTTCTGGGTTAGGATGATCAGGTCATCCTGTTGTATGACCACTGGGTTCTGGTGTTACCGTGTTGCTTTTGAGGTTGTTGAATGAATTGTTGCATTGGTGCCTACCCATCTCTTCTAATTGGTACCGGGAGTGTCTTTGCCTCTTAGCCCATTCCTTGCAGTTGCTGCCTGGTCTTTGGGAGCTGTTCTTGTTCTGCTCTGTACTGTTACTGTCTGTGTCTCAGGGAGCCGCTGAGGTCTCACTTGGTCCACTCTGTACAGTTGCAGCCTGTGTTTCAGAGTTCCTTTGAGGTCTTGGAGGATAGGAGGGTTTGGGGGTGGAGTAGGACTTGTAGCTTATAGGGTCCAATCAATGGGGTAGAAGCCTTGTAGCAGCCTACCTGCAGGGAGCTTGCCTGATGGCTGCTGGGGCAGGTGGAGGAGGGGTCCAGGGATTTGCCCTAGTACCAAGGGCCTAGAGAGTGGGCTTCCCCACTGGGTGGGTGATCACGCACCTTTTGGTCCACTCTATGCAATCACAGCCTGTGCTTCAGAGGTCCTCTGAGGTCTCGGGGGATAGGAGGGTTTGAGGGAAGCGTGGAACTTGTTGCTTACAGGGTCCTATTGATGGAGTGGGGGAGTCTTCCTTAATCCTTTAATCAGGGAATTCTTTAAGCCCTTTAGCAGATCACTTCCATTCACTGACATTCTGCTGCCTTCTTCTAGCACTGCCGCTGTAACACGAGGAAACGCTGCCTTCCCCATCTCCTTGGAGCTACAATGTCCACATGTGTCAAGTTATATCAGATACTATGTATAAATAAATTATATATGTAGTATATGTTAATTGTCATCTTACTCATGCTGACATAGAACTTAAAACACATATTCACAAAATATAAGTTTTATGGAGCTAACATTAGGAATGGCAGACACAGACATTTTAAACAAACATGTGCAAAAAATGTTTTCTCTTTAAACTTAAACCAAACGGGTAAACCATGTATGAACCATGACTAATGGAACCATCATGGATGTCATATGTACTTCTGTGCCTTTTTATGAGGTTCATAAACTGGAGTAATTCTCATCTCTTCTCTAAGTGCATCTTGGTGTTATCAGAAATGCAGAACATTGTTATGCAGCTGTGTTTATTACTTCAGGGAATGTAACTGCTATTTATGCTAGATTTGTAATTCTATAATTTTAAATACACAAAATAAAATTGTCTCTATATTTATCAGGCTTCCTGTTCTTAGCAATATAGCACAGTTACTGGTTTGTAGAATACATATTGAAGGTCTGTGTTAAAATGGTGTTTTATTGATGAGCTAGCAATATGGCTAGGCAGTGCTTGCTATTCTGCAGCGCAGTGTTTTTTAAACTTTCTCACACTGAATGCTTTAATACAGTTCTTCATGTTGTGGTGATCCACAACCATGAAATTATTTTTGTTGCTATTTTATAACTGTATTTTTGCTACTGATTTGAATTGTAATGTAAACAATTTTGGAGACGGATTTGCCAAAGGGGTTGTGATCCATGCACAGAATGAGAACCATGGCTGTAGTGTCTTACAATAAAGATCACAACTGACTTAATTTTTAAAAATAGTTTTCAACTTTGTCTCTGATGGAGTACACTTAGATCAATATATCTTTGTTTATACTAAAAATATGACCCTTGAAATAGTTCATCTATCTAAACTTTCCAGACTAAAAATAAATTAGTGAAGATTGTCAAAGCATTTAATGTAATTATTTTTTCAGAAAACTGATTTAGTTAGTTAAGTAACTAAACAAATCTCTATCAACCAACTGACTACCACAATCTATTCTTATACAATACTTGAGATTATCTTTATAACAATACTGCTATGACTGATGCTGACACACCCATTTTACAAATGGATAAGTTAAAACTAAGCAATGAAGTAATGTGCTGATAATTCCTTCATATGGATGTACCCAGAAACAAACATTCATGGGGTGGGCAATGGTGAGGTCAAATGGCACTGATACATAGCAAATAAAACATCCATTTGTTTGAGCAGTTTTATTCCTTGATACCACGCGATACTAGGTGTATCTTCACTCTTTGGCTCCCTAATATGGAAAGTCGATTCCTTCATCACAAATCCCACTATCGATATTAAGCTCTGTTCTTACTTGAAATGCATGTAGACGGTGGATTTGTCTTCCACCCCAAACTTCTTTGTAAACCACAAAAACCTCACAGAATTTTCCTGGTCCTTCTGAAGCTGGAGAGGACAGTTAAAATTTAAAACTCCTAGACTTACAAACAAGGTCAAACAAGGTTGACATTCTGCTGCCTTCTTCTAGCTCTGCTGCTGTAAAGCAAGGAAACGCTGTCTTCCCCGTCTCCTTAGGGCCACATTGTCCATGTCCCCCACCCGATGATTTGCTGTTTAAAATGGTTCCGGAGTACATTTGTGAGGTGTTGCTGATGTCCCCAAGCTCAAGAAGATTGGGAAATGTCAAAAAATACATAATGAATTAATTACAATGCTGTTGCTTATGAATTCAGTTACAAAGAAACAGCAATGGCGTTAAATAAGGTGTCTTTCGGTAGAAAAACACACTAAATAGAATGGTGTCATTAGCACCTTATGAGAGTGGGGTGGTTAGAGATTTGAAGAAACACAACCTTGTGCGTCCTTTGGAAGCCATGCTTTGGTATCTGGTAGCTTAGCATTTGCACATACTTTAAGGAATAGAAGTATTATTACAGTGTCTTTTATAATAGTATGTTGCAGAGTATATTTTTTACCTTTGAATAAAAATTTCATTATGTTGTAGTTTTTCTGGCTCTATCAAACCTTATATTCATTCTTCTATAAGCCACTATATTTGCTTTCTGTTGCTTCTTTAAAAGATCACCACAAACTTGTTTGCATACATATGCCATTTTATTGATTTACAGTTTGGTGGTCAAAAGTCCGAAATGAGATTTACTGGGCTAGCAAAACTGTTATCAGGATTGCTTTCCCTTCTGAATTAATTCCTTGCCTTTTCCAGCTTTATGGTGAATGTCTCACATCTTTGCAATTTCTACTTCCATCAACACATGTTCTCCGACTCTCCTACCTCAACACTGTAATTGAGGATGCAGTTTCTAGCACTATAAATTATTTGTCTCTCCCGCCAAAATCCATGTAAGCGTGGCACCATTCTTAAACAGGAGATGGTGTGGGACAATTGTCTATATTCTGCCAATTATGTTTTAAATAAACGCTGATTGGCCAGTAGCTATACAGGAAGTATAGGTGGGACAACCAGACAGGAGGTAGAGGTGGGTCAATGAGAACAGGAGAATTCTGGGAAGAGGGAGGCTCTCTCTGCAGTCCTGTCCAGACACAGAAGAAGCAAGATGTGATTGTGCCACTGAAAAAGGTACTGAGCCATGTGGCTAATACAGATAAGAATAATGGGCTAATGTAAGTTATAAGAGTTAATAAGAAGCCTGAGTTAATGGGCCAATCAGTTAATGATTAATGTAGACCTCTGTGTGATTTCTTTGGGACTTAACGACTGAGTGAACCAGGCAGGACAAAAAACCCCAAAAATAAGGAGATGCTTTTCTTCTCATGCTGCAGGAATTGTTGATGAAATTTAACCTTGATACAGCACAATGCTCTTCCCTGTGTCATGGTGTCTTCCTTTTCTGTTCCCAACTCTAGTCCCAAGATCCAAGACAAACCATATGTATGCCCAGGGAAGAATTCATACAGAAGATGCCAGAGACTTTGGGCTGGGGCACAAAGCAAGAATTTGGAGAACTCTTTGATAAAGTGGATGTGGCCAGGGATGGCTTCATTGACTGGGACAAACTGACTTCATTTATACTGCTATCACTTTACGAGAGAGATGAACAAGCAAAGGCAACAGTGGTTCCTCAATGGAAGGACCTTGAATTTCTCCAAGGAAAACACAAGGACACCATTCAGAAAGTAGTTTTCTTAAAAACTTCAAGTCGTTATTTGACTATCAGCAAGGAAGGCTTACTAGGAGTCTGGGGAGAGAACTTAAAGTTGCAAGAAGCAGTTCCTATCACTTCAGATGCTAGCAAACTCAAACACCTCTGGGTGACAAGTTTGGTTTCTCTGGAAAATGTTAACAAGGTACAAAATCTTTATAAATACACTCGCTACTTATGATAAAGATGGGAAAATTTTGGGGGAGAGCCTCTGGTCAATACCAAGTGCAATACCAGCAGTGGCAGAGAGCCACATTCTTCTTTGGTGACGCTCATCAAACCTGGAGGTAATGTGAGCAGAAGTATTTGCTTTCCAAAGCCCTTATCTTGAATGTCTTAAAATGACATCACAGATAATGAATGACTTATATATTTTTCTCTTTTTCATTTCGAAGCTGATTAATTGTCATTCTTAGAGATGAAGGATGCTGGTGGGTGTATGGTTGAAATAAGAAAAAAGGGTGCCTGGATGCCTTTCATGATTAAAGTATTTTGTTTTGGTTTGATTTTTGGCTAAAGTCCAATGATAGAATTGAATACCTTTGTCCTATGCATACTTCCATAACATTGTAACAACGCTCAGAGAACTATATCTCACTCAGAAATTATATTTGCATGCCTGTTTTGTATATCAGTTTCACTAAATCCACCATAAATATCCTTTGATTTTTTTTTAACTTGGGCACTATAGATAGCAGTGGCCTTTACAAGCAAAGAGATTTGTTTCTATGATCTACTGTCTAAAGAAGAATTTCCTTGTCAATACAAACTCCAAGGCCTGAAAGGAACTCCCATCTGCATGGATTATTGGTATGATCCTCTTGATCCCAAAGAATCCATCCTTTCTTTTGGGGATATAACTGGAAAGGTAAGTGAGAGAAAGAAAGATAAGAATACACAATAAGTATTTAATCCTCAAATTGTAGTGAAAAGTAGAAATTAAAACACCTTGAGTATGATTTTCTATGTTACAAATTATGAGGGTATACCCATCAGACATGTGAGAGATGAGGTGATACTACAATTCCACCTTTTAGTGGTAAAATACAGACCCTTATATGATCTTCTGGTCTGTTTATAGCCATATTTTTCTAGTATAAAACACTTACAGAATTGATGTTATAAAATAATTTATTCATTGGTTCCCCCATATAAATAAATATTGACTATTAAATGTCTGAACTAACTTCCTATGGGCATTATAATTGTTTTGATTTGGAGGATTTCATTATCAGCTAAGAGAGTGTTCATTTTTAGTATCGCATAGCAAAGGAATAGAGTCATGAGATGGTGACACTGAGTCTGTGACAATGGATGCAGTCATTCCTTCGCCTATCAAAGTGCAGTTTAGATGAGAGACATCACTACTTACTCAATGACACTGGAGTGAGCCAGACACTGAAGAGGTTTGAACAATCAGTTCTCTTTCATGATTGTGAGTTTCCATTCTTACTGTTTTCAGTGTCAAGTCCTTTTTGAAACGAAAAGCAGTGCTTAGAAAATCACTTTACCAAGTGTGTAATGGTTCTTCTGTCACAGCTTATAGGCTTTAAGTAATATTGGATAAGAATCTTTCTAACTCATGATCATAGTCCTTGTTAACCTTAAAGTACATAGAACCATTGAATAGCTCTTACATAGCTTATGTTTGTTTCTCTTCCAACGATTCAAGGTTCAAGGGATTGCTTTCACAGCAGCCACGATTTCCCTTTTTGAACGGCCTGCTAATGCACGTGAAGATGAAGAAGCCACAATGACCATTGACTGGCCAGAGCTGCTCTCTGGATGTCACAAATGTTGTCACGTATTAGAGCACAAACTTCATCATGGAGACTGGGTCAGGCAAGGTACTGAATTTGAACAATAACAGGAGGAAAAAGTCATTTTCAACATCGACATTTATATTCTTTGATGAAAATGTTTCACACAGAATAATTAAATCTAGAAACCAATAATTGGTTCTCTGGCGGTTTAGGGCTAGGCTTACTTTATCCCTTGAAAGCTAGCAGGAATTACTTCTTTTCTTTCCTTCTAAAATGTACGCTTCATTCAATTAATTCAGGTGAACTATGCTCTCAGAGATCTCAAAAGACAGAAGAAAATTGTCACAGACTCTCTTCAGCTTCAACTCCACTCTGATCCTTCTCTGTGTCAGTCATTCACACACTGCTCAGCAAAGAATTTAATGAATTGCCCATAAGTGTTTCTCTTTTCTTTCCTTTTTGTCTTTGTTCTTATGAGAGACATAGTTTGGCTATCTTTACAATGTAATTTTTTAATTTTTTTTTACCTTTTTCTTTTTCTTTCTTTTTAACCTTTTGTTTAATTTTACTGACACTATATATATATATACATATATATATTAGCCATTATTTTTACTATTTTAGTTATGCATACATACATGTTTAAAATTTAAAGCTTATTTTGTAAGAAAAGTCACTAGTCTTATGTCAACTTGACACACAAGCTAGAGTTATCTGAAAGGAAGGAACCTAGAGAAAATGCCTCCCTACAATCCAACTGTAAGGCATTTTCTTAATTAGTGACTGATGGGGGGAGGCCAGGTCATTGTGGGCAGTGCCGTCTCCGGGTCCTGAGTTCTACAAAAAAGTCAGCTGGAGTAAGGCAGTAAGCAGCCCCCCTTACTGGCCTCTGCATAAGCTCCTGCCTCTAGGTTATTGCCTTATTTGAGTTCCTGTCCTGACTTCCTTTGATGCTAAACAACAATATGGAAATCTAAGCCAAATAAACCCTTTCCTTCTCAACTTGCTTTTTAAGCATGGTATTTTGTCACAGCAATAGAAACTCTATCTAAGACAGTCACTTCATACTCATTATTTTTCCTTTCTTTCTTTAGAGAAAGTTTCATTATACAGCTCAGGCATGTGATTCTTCTTCTTCTGCCTTCAAATTATAGATAAATCTGTCTCTTTGTCTCTCTCTATTTCCCTCTACATACCTCCCTTTCCCCTTCCCTCCCATCCCTTCCATCTTCCCTCCCTCCTCTCTCCCTCTTGATAAAATGTCTGAGTTCTTCTTGTCTAGAGTACATAAGCAGTAGTTCTTTGTGATAAGATTATTTTATAAATAAGTATTTATAGAACACTAGTACTTTCTTAAAACTCAATCATTAATGAGTTAATGGTTTTCATAAGTATTTTTATTCTTAAAAATTGGATTTGATAATTCAAGAACAAAGTATACAATAGCTGTACTTATATAAAAGACCATGGCGATTTTCCTCATGTCAAAATTGCTACATTAATGAAAATACACTCAAAAGAATGGAAATTCGCAATCTCATTGATTGGAATAATATCTAATGAAATTAATATTACCAGTCAATTTTTAATATAATTTAAAGAAGAGAGGATCAAAGGTACCAATTGTTGTCTTTTCCAGCAGCTATGAACTTTGCATCTTGTGTTGTTGTAACTGATCTTCTAACATGTGGCCCCAAATCAAGTTCTATACAAGTGACTGTATATGATAATTTTTTTCTTTAGTATAAATTATACACTTGGTACATTCTCTCTATCCTTTGATTCTGGCAGGATATATGTTGGGGAAAACAAAATTGCACATTTTCTTGTCATCTCCTATTGTGACAGGCAGAAAATTATGTGTCAAATTTTGTGACACCAAAATAAGATCAATGTACTAGAGATGAGCTGGAGGAAACTACTGGAGCTGATTTTGAATTAAATGTTCTGTGTCTATGCATATAGACCCAGAGGAAAGAATAGATTATAAGAACAAAGCAGTAAGTTCTGAAATCTAGTGTAGTGGGTCTTGGAAGTTTAGTGTGTTATTTGGGTTCCATTATTTTACAGTGTCATGGATAAATAAGATGTAGCCTGTAGCATGAAGTTTAGTCTATTATTTGGGTTCCATTATTCTATAGTAACATGGATAAATAAGAAGTAGTCTGTAGTATGATCATTTTGAAGAGGCTGAGGTTATATCAAGTAAGAGTTTCTGCAGATGAGTGGTGTTCAAACATCTTCTTTGTACTCAAGATCTACTGCAAATTCTAACTTGATTCCATTTATGCCTCTTGAAATAAAACAGTGTTAACAGCACAGGATCCCATCTATGAGTCATTTGTCTCTTTGTTTATAATATGAGATTGTTCTTTGGATCAGGGTAAATTTGATCCTCATCATATCATTCTCATTTGTTGATAAAAAGTATGGAAATAAGTCAAAATGAACATTGTTTCTAGGACCTAAGAAATCCTGTGTGAGTTTATAACTCCTAAAATCACTGTAAACTAAGAACTAGCTACAGAAAAAGGACACACACACACTCCAATAATGGCTCTTTTCACACTGAAGAGACTGAGATTTGGTAGTTGGTCACTTCAGAAGGTCCAACGCCTCAGTACCTTTGGTCTGTTGCAGAGAATTCCTGAAGTGCTAGTGGTCTTTAGTCCAGGGTTCCAGTGTCAGTGAAAGATAGCAGCAGCAATATAATGGCAGCCCTAGGTGAGATGAATTCTCCAACACATAGGTAAACTGTCAGTGAGATATAAAGACAAACAAGCAAAGCAAGAATTTTCCATGGGATCTTCTTATATTATATAATCACCACAACCAGGGTGGGCCTTTCTATTTCAGTAAATGTAATGAAGAAAATCCCTCACAGGTCTTCCTAGAAATCAGATATGCTTAGAGGGTATTCTAGTTCCTGTCAAGTTGTTAATCAATATTAAACATCAAATCTATCTATCTATCTATCTATCTATCTATCTATCTATCTATCTATCTATCTATCATCTATCTAACTATAATCTATCTCTCTATATAAATATGTTTATATATAATTATAGCCATCCATAGCTACTCAGTAGTACTAAGGCAAGGCAATCATGACTGCCTGAACTGTCGAATGAACTTAAAGCTAGACTGGGAACTTTCTAAGACTCTATCTCAGAATTAAACTGAAAAGAAGGCTGGGTATATAGCTCAGTGGTAAGGTAGTTATCTAGCTTGCATGTGGGTATGCACACACACACACACACATGTGTACACACACACACAGGGAGGGAGAGAGGAAGGCAGAGAGAGAAACATAATAGCTCATACTTAAAGAAACACAATTTATCTCACATAAACAAGCACACAGGCAAGCACACATGAATGCACACATAAGTAATTTGAAATTATTCCCTTATTCAGTTTCTAGGTTTAAGGCTCAACTGCCTCTAAACATGTAACTACTTAACTCTTAATCAATGAAAAGGGATCTTCTGAGACACAGCAGCAGACACCAGCTTAAATATGACTGTTGTCTGAAGTTTGGTTGTTCTATTATGAGGAGAAGGGAGGAAGAGAAAATTGAAGAGGAAGAGAGGAGAAATGGAAGATAAAGCTCACTCAGGTTTGCAGAAATCATGGACATGGCTCCTTGATTTCCAAGACCTGCTCTGCCAAGGGCAACCAAGAGATGGTTGCTTGGGTTTAATATTCATTGCCCTGCAGCAGCATGGATCAATATTCTTATAATTTCTCAAACATATATTGGGCATTTCTTTGTAGTATAAGAGAATATACAAGTGAAGAAAGAAACACAATTATGGAAATACATTTTTAGCAAAACCAAGGGTAAGATATTTTTTATGTTGAAGTATCAGAGAAGAAACTCAGTTTTAGTTATATTTATGTTAATATATGCTTAAATGGGAGTTAAGATTCAGTCTTCTTAAAATTTTGAGAAAGAAAATATTTTTTATCTGTTCTGAGTGGTTCTATGCCAAAGTTTAATAGAAAAATAATTACATTCTGAAATGGTTACAAATGATTGTAGATATTTAGGGCAGTACTGTCTTGAATCTCAGAGAATTTCCTTTTTAGGAATGGTCTTCTACAGGGAATGTTTCAGAAGTTATTGTCTAAGAGTGTAGCTATTAAAGAAACATGAACCAGGTGTGGTGGTGCATGTCTTTAATTCTAGAATTCAATTTCTATGGGAAGATTGTAAGTCTGAGGTTAGCCTGGGTTACACAGACAGTTCAAGTTTGTCCTGAGCCATACAGAATGATCTTGTTTCAAACAAACGAAGAAACAAAACACAAGTGGTTGGATTGTCACTCAGTGGCAGTTCATGCCTAGAAGATGCAAGTTGGAAAAAAATAATGCTAAGACAAAAACCATGAGTTTTTGTCAGATCAAAATATATTCTTTCACTTTGATCTCCCACAAAAGGTGATAACATCTACTATCAATGGTAACAAATCATAATTGTTGCAGTAATTAATAGAACTGTTGCCACAGAATTTAAACACAGACACCAGGTGTTTCCTTAGGGAGTCTTTATAATTGGCAGGGATTATGCTAGCAAGGGAAGTTGGATCTAGGGACATGTACCTGTGTTGCTCTGTTTCCCAGAATTGAAATGATCCCTTCCAGGTAAAGGAGATTGCATCACTGAGCTAGACCATGTTGTCCTTATTGCTAGGAGTTATGCTATGTTTAACACAGTAGAAATTAACTGTGAACTGGTGACCTGGGTCTGAAGAAACAATTTTCTTCCTTCAGCCTGCTTGTACTATACACACACTTCTGTCTGACATTCTTGAAATTCTGGAAATTCCAGAAATTAATTCCACTTCTATTTTCAAAGATACTTAGCAGTGTAGATTTTGGTTTTAAAAACACATTTTGACTTTAAATGACCAAATAGACATTTGTTTTTTATATTTCCTATTTTTTCTCTTTATTTATTTTTTCATTTTACATACCAACCCCAGTTATCCCTCCCTCCTTTTCTCCTGCCCCTCCAACTCCCCTCTTCCCACCCCCATCCTCTTCTCAGAGGAGGTAAGGCCTCCCTTGGGGAGTCAACAAAGTCTGGCATACCAAGTTGAGGCAAGACCAAGCCCCTCCTGCTTGTATCAAGTCTGAGTAAGATATCCCACCATAGGGAATGGGCTCCAAAAACCCAGTTCATGCATCTGGATAATTCCTGGTTCCACTGCCAGCCCCTGCCCCTGGCCCAACAGATCAAGCCACATAATGTCACTCACATTTAGAGGGTCTAGTTTGTCCCACGCAGGTTCCCCTGCTGTCAGTCCAGACTCTGTGAGTAACCACTAGCTTGGGTCAGCTGTCTCTGTGGTTTTCCCCACCATGATCTTGAACCCCTTGCTCATGTGATCCCTCCTCCCTCTCTTCAGCCTAACTCCAGGAGTTCAGCCCAGTACTTGACTGTGGGTCACTGCATCTGCTTCTATCAGTTACTGGATGTAGGTTCTATGAAGACAGTTAGGGTAGTCACTAATCTGATTACAGGGGCAGGCAGTTCAGGCACCCTCCTGAGTATTGCTAGTAGTCTTAGCTGCTATCACCCTTGTGGATTCCTGGGAACTTTCCTAGTGTTGGAGGAGGCTGCTTGTTTGTTTCCCAGCTGCCCAGACTCTGAAATAATAACTCAGAAACTATATTATTTGTAATACTGTTTGGCCAATAGCTTAAACACTGGCTTATTCTTATATCCTAAACTAACCAATCTCCATTAATCTGTGCATCACCATGAGGTTGTGGCCTACAGGCAAAATTTCGAAGGGCTGCAGTGCAGGCATCTGTCCCCAGCGGTGGCTACATGACATCTCACTGATGCTGCCTTCTCTCACTATATTTATCTTTTCCAGCCTGGCTATGATCTGTTAAGTTGTTGGCTGAGAGCAGCTTCTTTATTCATTAACCAATAAAAGCAACACACATACAAAATGACTTCCCACTCCATTTCCCCTTTTCTGTTTAAATAAAAAGGAAAGTTTTAACTTTAACATAGTAAAATTACATATAACAAAACAGGTATCAAGCAAGAATTACAGTTATAATATTTATATCTACTTTATCTTTTATCATAACTAAGGGAAACTATAACTATAACCATCTGTTCTTCATGTACATCAAAGACTCCAGAAAGATATATTACTTAAGTAAACAGGAAGTGCTTTGTAAGCAACTTCCAAAACTCTAGAATTGACAGAGACATCTCGCTGCCTGGACAGTCACCCAAAGGTCTTCTGTATCAGTGGAGCATCCATCTTCAGCCTACAGGCCCATAGTATCTGGCAGACTTTTCCATGAAGCAGGAAATTTGAAAGACTGTTTTGCCACTATTGGCAGTTCATCAGTCACTTTCTTCTGTGTCCTGGCACAATGTCTGAAGGGCAGTCTCACCTTTAGGCAAGTTCAGCAGTCATTTTTCCGGGGGACCTGAATGTCCAGTTCAAACAGCATAACATTAAGCAGTCCAGGCAAGAGCAGTTTCTTGTCCAAATGGCTAACCAATGCCATAAGGAGACTCTTTGATACCCATCTTCCTCTTGAAGATTGGTGCTGCCAGGAGCAAATGTGTTTCATTGTCATGAAAAATCCCAAGTGTTTAAAACATTTTAAATGCCATATTTCATAGTCTTTGAAAGATTTGAAGAATACACATCTAACTCAAATATATCTCTCTGTATATAGAAAATCTAACATGACCAGAAGCTTGACTATTATAGATGATTAACTATTAACCTGTATTTCTTAATTATACATCATATTTTTAAATGAGCTGCATGAACACAATACTTTAATCAAGAGCATATATATATATATATATATATATATATATATATAACAAAATTGACCTTAAATTTGTATCAATAAACCAATGCAAATTTCTATAGCATATACCCCTTTAAATGTAAACAAATATTTGTAAACAATCATTTGGGGAATTTGGGCATAGTTCTTTCCAAACTGCTTCCTGATTTTTGTTGGGCAAAGTAATTTTTGGGTGTGTTCACGGTGACCTTTTGGGGTGTCTTGGTCCATCAAACCATTTTAGTCTGGAAGGATTCCACAGGTTTTCATCCTCTGTGGAAACAAAAGAGGAACCTCTTTTCCAAAGCAATAAACCCTTACAACCAAATTCTGAAGTCATAATATCTTTAAAACATATATATTGGTTTAGCTTAGCAGCCCATACAATTAAATATCTCTCTGTACTTAGGTTCTTCACAGTTAAATAATTTAAAGAAAACACAGACGGATAGGACTGCAGCATGAGTAGCGTGAGTTCCCCTCTTTTCTTTCATTAAAAATACCTGTTCCTATTGAGCTGGCTTGGTTATTGATTTGTGCCGACTTAATACTTCATCAGGTTTGTTTACTCACATGACTCAGAATGCAAGCCTGATTCCTGGCTGTAGATGACCCAGGTTTCCACACTAATTCAAGGTCTGTTCCAAAGGTAGAGTGGTGGATTCTGGGTTATCTTAAATGCGTTCTTTTAAAAGCATTACCTCACTTTGGGATATGACTTTTGATTTTAAAATCACTTTCTTACATTAACTTTTTGCTACCATGCAGGGTTATTTTGACAGTACTCATGGGGACAAGGATCAATGGCAGGTTCCTTTAATGCCTTTTTATTGTCTTTATTTTCATATATATGCTTTTAATCGAAATAGAATTAAATCACTTCACCATTCTTTTCTTCTCACCAGCCCCTCCCAGCTTTCCTTTCTTAACTTTCCCATTCTTCCCTATTCAAGACAGATACACACATAGACATACACACCTACACACACATACACACCCTATTATTAAAGAAAAGGAGGCCTGTATGTCCTTTTAAATCCCTTTGTAGGAAGAAAGTGTGGAAGTGTTGAAAGTTAATATCATACTGTACCAATAAATAAAAGCAATGATAAAACCCTGAAGTTGGTCTTTTATTCTTAAAATGTTACATAAAATTAAGTTAAAAATGTTTCTTCTAATTTTCAAACTCACCAGGAGCGTGAAAAACAATTAATTTGTCCAGCTCATCTTATTGCACAGCTTAATGCTCTAGGGAGGTGTTTTTTTTTTAATTTTATTTTTTTCTCAGTGTGTTATTTCCTTACCACAATTAAAGAAGTGAGAAAAACATTTTTAAATTTCAGGTAACCTGTTTTTAAAGCAATGGCTCTACTATGGTTCTTCTCTTATCTTTTACTCATGTGTTCCCCAGAAGCTCTGCCGTTCTACAATTTAATGAGAAACAAGCTATATCTTGATTTAGATATAAGGTGTGAATTATTGAAGCTCTAGTATGTAACCTTTCAGACCCATAAATGTCATCCAGTAAGCTGCAGACTCAAATCTTAGAACAGTAATTGAAACTAGAGCAGCATGAAGCTCTGTGTTTTAGATATCCCCCAAACCAAAGATAATAACTGGGTATACTTGGGAACATGTGACAATGTAATTTTCAGGATAGGAATATTTTGTTCTAATTCTATTATAATCACATTATAGAATTTCTGTGGATTTAATGATAAGGTTATGGTACAATGATTTATATTTTGGATCTTACAATATTGATTTTGAGTGACATACTATAGTAATCTTAAACATTTTCAATAAGCAAAAGGAATGTATTGAATGAGTCTCTGGACGGTACTTAGGTTATGGTGCAATGATTTATATTTTGGATCTTACAATATTGATTTTTGGATGACATGCTATAGTAATCTTAAACATTTTCTATAAACGAAAGAATGTATTGAGTGAGTCTCTGGTTGGTACTTCACTCTTGCAGAATTTTTTTTGATATATCTATAAAAGCGACCATCATACAGCAGGTGAAAAGCCCCTGAAGTGAACTGTTCTCTAACATCTAACAAAACTCAATGCACTTTTCTTTCCATGAACTGCTTGTCTCTTTAGGCTTCCCTGCCTCCCACCTCTCTCCATCAGTCTCTCTTTTTTTCTTTCACAAGAAGGAAATACAGCAGATAAGAGAGAAGAATGGAGTTATTAAGGAAGAACAAGGACTGTGGTTCTCCTACGGACTCAGTAGCAACATGAAGGAGTCAGGAAAGGGAAGACTGAAGTTCTAGAGGGGACTGTTTTGGGAGTGAGGCCCCATGGGACAGAAATGTAGCTGGCAGATGTGCTCCTGGCGTGTGGCTGGCAGTGTGACTAAGTGCAAAGGATGAATATAATCAAAGAGAAAAGGAGAGCTCACAGTCAGTTCAGTCCCATCTCCATCTGTAATCAGTCACATGACCCAGGGCAAATTGAGTTTTGCAATGTCCGCCTCCTCATTAGCAAACTTCAAATAACTTACACAATGAAGATTACGATTGATCAAGAGCTCCACACAATGCTGCCTGATGTATGAGGAGGGTTCATCAAATCATCTTCATCATTATAAAAAATAGTCCATAATGCAAAAGAAATTCGTAATGGAAGATGAGCTAGAAACAGACTGGAAACATGGACCCATCTTTTCCTGTAGCTTTTCTTCTGTTTCATGACATTTCATACTGAGTTATTCTACGTATCAGAGGGTGCTTCCCTTTCCGAAATTCTCTTTTGAATCTTGGCTACCCTTTTGTCTTCAAGAAATTGTGTGCTGTTCAACATCAAAATCTGGTTAAATGTATTTGTACTAAAAAATTAAAAATTAAAATGCAGAATCTATTTTGCGCATTGATAAAGTTAATTAGTAAAAGAAACATTATGGACCACCCAAGGAATGTCTGGTATGATGGCACACGTGTAATTCCTGCTCTTGTGAGTCTTACATGTGAGGGTGGTGAGTTTGAGTCCAGACTGGACCTTATAGTGAGTTCCAGGACAACCTGGTGTGGCACAAATACTAAAAACCCAGAGATATTGGGGTTCAGGCTAAAAGATCAGAGAAACAGAGCAGTCAACCACAAGAGTGCTCTTACTTCTATGAAATATTCAGACTGAAAAGAGAAAAAGTTCCTGTGTCATCCCACCTTATATTCCTCACTTGTGCTGGTATTAAAGGTGTGCACCACCTCGACCAGGCATCTATGGCTAACAGGTGTGGCAGCTGAGATTAAAGGTGTGTGCCACTACTGCCTGGCCTGAATATCAAAACCCTTTTCCAATAATCAAAAATGAAGAGCCACGTAAGAAATCAAGTGGAGAGCTCTTTTCTAATCCAACATCCTTGTATTCAGAGGTTTATCATCTTGAGTTTCTCAGCTCTACCATGTATGGATCATGGTGGGGATGTTATTAAAACTCTGGAGTCTTATACAAAATTTTGTGTATGTGCACAAGTTTCTGATGGAATCTATTGTTCTCATGAGAATAAATATTTAGTCTCTGAAATTTAAGAACTGGTGATTCGTCCTTTGGACTTGAAATAATGTCTATCCTCTACAGAATTATTTCCAGCATCTTGTTCCTTTAAGTGTGGTCCTTAGACAGTATAAGCAGCAACATCAGGCACTATGTGAGTGATGACCAATCAGGCTTGTACAGTGAGAATCTGCACTTTCACTATAATCTCCCAGTGACTCATCTGCATGCTACAGTATGAGAAGCCCCATTGTTAAGGAGTCAGGCTCTGCAGACTGAAGTATTCTGGCTCTGCCAGAGTCTAGCTTTGAACTTGGATCTGTAATACTCCATGCTATGCACCATTCCTGTGATCAGAGGGTTAATACCAGAACTCCAGACCCAAGTTTGAAATAGTCATCATTTATCTTTAGCCTTATAATTACACTTGTTTTTGTGTTTTTTTCTTTTTCATTTTTCTTCACCTATAAAATTAAAAGGTAGGTTGAATTTCTGTTGGTTCAATATTTTAGAGTTTATATTTTCCTATTCTGTCTCTGAGATGTCATTACAGGTGTTTGTTGTCATGCAAAGTTTCCCTTGGGGAATTCTTCATTTTTATATTAAAAATAATTGTGTGTGGTCATGGGTATCTGAGCTAGGTATATGCATATGGGTGCAGTTGACCAAGTATGTGAAAACAGGGTGTCAGATTCCATGGATCTAGAGTCTTTGTGAGCCACTGGACATGGGTGATGGAAACAAAATTCAGGTACTCTGCAAGAGCAACAGGTACACTTAACTGATGAACCTTACCCTTAGGTGATACCTAAATGTTCTTTGCTAATAATGCATAACTGTTGAAGCACACAAGAAGTTCCTCATTTTATTTTTGCTCCTTTAATACAAGTAAGGTATTTTGTCTTACTTCTCATCAGTAGAATGTTGTCAAAATAGAATAATTGTGAAATGTCTTCAGAATACTGAATCATACATGATGTCTTTCTTTGGACTCACCCCTGTACCATCCAGTGTAGCAAGCTACTATGGGATAAGATAGTCTAATTATTTGATTTACATGTCTTTTTGTCTAATCTTAGAGCCATATGTCTAAGGCATAGAGTGAATTTAGTTCTTCAGTATCTTCACCACACCACAGGTATTAGCAAGAGCCTGGAATTCTGAAGATTATATCATTTTAAGAACAGATATCTGTAGGTGGCACTCTAAATAGTCTTAATCTTATTAAACATAAATTGATCATGTGAGTTATCTGTTTGCCAGAAAGATAAATATGAAAATATGTTAAATTAAGCCATTCTCATGTCAATATCAGCTCTTGAGTGAACAAACTCTAGCTGCTTTCAGAAATAACTCTATTTTGTTTTGGATTTTTTGAGACAAGGTTTCTCTGTAGCTTTGGAGCCTGTCCTAGAACTAGCTCTTGTAGACCAGGCTGGTCTCAAACTCACAGATCTGCTGCCTCTGCTTCCCGAGTGCTGGTTAAAGGTGTGCACCACCACCGCCCGGCTAGAAATAATTAACTCAATAGATTAGGTTACATAGAAAGCCCTGTCCCTAGCTATGCTTCAGCTTCCTTTTCTTTGCAATTATGTGGAGATTTGTTTATGCATATTTGTATAAGCACATATTCTGAATATTTTATAAATAATAAACATTTATTTTTATAGTTCTGAAGGATGTAAAGTTCTGAGATTTCGTTGTTGGTAGACATGGTGTCTGGAGGACACTTCTTGAGTTACAGTGTTCCAGTTACCATCTTCCAGTTGTGTCCTCTCATGAAGATAGGGACAAACAAATTCCCTCTTATCTCTTATATAAGGCCCTAATCCCAGTTCTGAGGTCATAATTCCCTCATTACCCCGCAAGGGGAACCCTCCCAATTATTACCTTGAAAGGAAGGATTCAATGTATCCATTTGAGAGGTTACAAGTACTTAACCTGCTTCAGATTTTAAAGACTGAGTTCTCATACTTTTTTAAAAACAATTGTTTGTACATTTGTTTCTTTGTGTGAGACTCTGTGAGTGAATATGTATGGTCTGTGGTGGACTGTGGCATGAGTGTGGTGGCATCATGTGGGTTCTGGGTGTTGGAGTGAGGTTATGAGGTAGAGAGGCAAGCACTTTGACCTGGATTTAGCTGTCTTGCTTGCCCTTGTGTTCTTTTCAGCTTAGCTATAGAGTAAGTATACTGTCTCAAGTATAACCAGAGTCCAAAGCTGTAAGCTCACTTTGAATGAATAATCCTACAGTGACAGAGGATATATATGCCTGTGTCGCAGATTAAAAAATTAAAAATATATGTAATTCACAGGAAAGCAAGCGGTGTAAGTATCGACACATTTGCTACAAGTCCACAAAAGGCACATTTTGCCTGCACATAGATATCCTAGAGAAGAAGAAACCCAGATTGAGGGAACTTGCGACTTTTATACAGGCACAGGACATGCATCTCCTTCTGCTCCAGAGAAAACTACCCCTGTTATTCTGGATAACAGGCATGCCTGCCATTTGTTTGAAAGGGAGACACTAACTTGGCATTCAGGGGCTGTTTGCTATGCTCATGTCTTTGAAAACATAATCTTGAATAAAGGGCAGCCAGCGCTCAACTTCTTTAGATGTACAGAAATGTTCCGAGTTCACTGAGAATTGTCTTCTGAGTCTACCTCACTTGATTCTACCTAATAAGCAGCAGGCAGAAAAAAATTATAAGTATTTCTGTTGAAGCAACTTTCCTTACTCTATACATTGACAAAATCCTTTGTGTGTGGCAGGGATTTTTGTCTTGGTTTTAAGTCAGAAATCTTTCAATTTTGGATACAAACGAATTATTTTCTGAGCAAAAAACAAGAGAGGACCTCTGTGTGCATAGAAGGTGGCACATCCAAGGCTGGCCAAAGAGCACTTACTCACCTTTGGGAGTCTGTGATTCTGACAAAAATGAAAGCCCATCACGACACATGGGGATTCGGCCTTTATTGCACAGGAAATAGGATTATTATGCTTCACAACATCAGACACGGGTTCAGTCACCTTTACCTGAATCTTAGCTTCACTTGGAAATCATACCAGGTCTAAGTCATGGCCTATCTACTCTTAAACATTCTAGATTGGTCAAAATTTAAATAAATCATCGTTTGCTCATGAACTATAGCAAACAGATGCTTGCTGGTTCTTGTTTGCCTGTGTCAGGTCTGGGAAGAAGAGTATGCAAACTGGATCACCTGTCCATTTTCTGTCTACAGAATGTTCCACGACTTTTGTGGTGAGCGCTGTTTTTGCTTGTGTTCCATAAAAAGAAACAAATGCACAAACAAATAAACAAACAAAACCTTAATGCATGTCTAGAGTACAGGAAGGTCAGATTGGAGAATGTGCTACGGTTCCTTGCTGTAAATTCTTTGGTTGGAGGGAATGGGTGAATGAGCCGTTCTGAGTGCAGAGATGGGTCATCACACATGATATTTTCACCATCACATATTTAAATATTTTTATTTTACTATTATGAAAAAATAATTTAAGATTATTTTATTATTTGCTTTTCAGTTACTTACAATGCCTCTTTAGATGCTTTCATTTCCAGCACAACCAGCAGTACAAACACTGTGGTGCTGGCATGGAGAGAGAAGGAAAAAAAGCTCCTTAAAATGACACCTTTCAACATTGCCCAGGGCGTTCATGCTTTTGATTACCACTCTCGGCTCAATTTAATTGGTATGTAAAATAAATCATGGTAACTATGAGGGCCTCATAAATTGTCTAGGATGCATATTTGTATGCAGGGAAGTACTGCATCTTGTTGCTTTATTGCCGGGGAGACCAACTTGAGCAGCTCACATTTTATTGCCTGAGAATGTTTGATAATGATGCATATGATGTGCAGTGCGTTTGAATTACACTGGGGTGAAATATGAGAAAGCACCCCGATGCTTTAATGAGTCTTTTATTAGAATTGGTAGGGGTGGAGATGACATAGGAGAAGAAGACAGTTTGTACAGCATCTCTTGTTCTGCCATCTTTCTAACTCTGTCAAATGCTGCTCTCAAACAAATCCATCACTTTCATTATTCACACACATGTGAGCATACACACATGCACACACACAGCGTATACACACTTGCACACATCAGTGTAACTTTAAATCTTAGATACTTTTCAGGGTACATTTTCTAGTAATTTTTTGAGAATTTATAGGCTATCATAGCTTTAATTTGTTAAGGAAGTATTTTTTGATATAAAAGGTGTCATAAATATAAGCTTTTCCAGGTAATAATATTTTAAATTAAATACCTAGCTATTCTGAAAGTTGATAATTTGACCTATGGATATGAAAGTCCAAACATTATAAAACTGGCATGCAGATCTGTTATTGAAAAATTAATAGAGTAGTTATAGAGAACATATATAGACTATGGTATGCGTCCTACAATTCCACATTCAGTAGTTAGCATTCACAGGAAAAATGCTGGTGTTCATTAAGGAAACAGACACTTAAAATAATGAATAATACAGCTGATTATTAACACAGACCTGGTGAGATAGAAAGATTTCCAAGAATACTCTAAAGTATATAAGAGAAAGCTGGAAGGATTGATAAATTAATTTGGCAAGGGCTCAAATATCACCCCTTTAACTGTCTGACTAGTTATTTAATTCTTCTATACTGATCTGTTTGGTATTTGCTGGAGAACATAATAAGTGCAGGTATATAATTAGTTCAAGACCAAGACAGAACCAGAGAGTTAAACTGCATCTCACATGCTCACATAGTACCTAGCTTGATCTTGAGATGGCCCCTGGCTATAAAGGAGCCATGACAAAAATACTTGATCTCACAGTAAGTGACGATAAAAGTGTTGGTGATTTTGGTGGCTTGTGCATACTTGATTATTTAAACAGTGGTAAGAATTAATATGCTCCTAATATTTCTATTTATTGACTTGTGACCTGTTGTAGTAATGAGGAGTGAGCGGGTTGCTTGTGGTCCCAGCCACCCTTGGCTGTGTCCCGCTGCCTGGCTAGCTTACACCCGAAATAACCACATGGAAATTGTATTAATTAAATTACTGCCTGACCCATTAGTTTTAGCCTCTTGTTGGCCAACTCTCACTCTTGATCTAACCCATTTCTATTAATCTGTGTTCACCACGAGGTCATGGCTTACTAGGAAAGCTTCTAACCAGAGTCAGTCTCGGGCAGAGCCAAGGCGTCTGCCACAGTTCCCTTCTTCCCAGCATTCTGTTCTGTCTACTCTGCCTACCTGATCTCTGCTCTATCAAAAGGCCAAGACAGTTTTCTTTATTCACCAATGAAAGAAACACACAGAAAGAAGGACCTCCTACACCAACTTGTGAATATTTAGTTTTTTTTTTTATCACCCAAATACCGGTCATCCTGTCTTAATTTCTTGTGTCCCTGAAATAGGGAATTTTGAGGCTAGGAGAAGAAAATGTATTTTCTCCCAGGCAGGCCATGGGTAGGTTTCTAAAGCAAACAATCTTTTTCTCTTCTAGCCAATGAAAACTCCTGCCTCAAATCAATGGTTCTCAAACTGGGTCGTGATATCCTGCATATCAGATATGTACATTATGATTCATAATAGCAGCAAAATTCAAACTATGAAGTAGCAATGGAATAATTTTATGGTCATGAGTCACTACAGCATGAGGAATTTTGCTAAAGGGTTGCAGCAATAGGAAAGCTGAGAACCACTGCTTAAGGTCAACCCACACCCATCATTCAACTGAATTCACAATTTAGTTGGGCAATGACAAAGTTTTTCTTTCTTCAAGACAGGGTGCATTAATATCCATGTGTGAAAAACTAATTTCACAAGGATAATTTAAAGACATCTTATTTTCTTTTGAATTCTGATTAGCGACGGCTGGCATCAACAATAAAGTTTGCCTTTGGAATCCCTATGTCGTCTCCAAACCAGTTGGTGTTCTATGGGGCCATTCAGCCAGTGTCATAGCAGTCCAGTTCTTTGTTGAAAGAAAACAACTTTTCAGCTTCTCCAGAGATAAAGTAAGTCACTCTACACCTCTAATTTTTACATCTGCACTCCTAATTCCTAATCTTCACTGGGCCCTGCATTTCTCTGCGAGGTGTCAGTTGTTCATACAAACTGGCTAACTATGAAGTCTTGGGAAAGCTTCATTTGGAACAAGTATTGATTGGTGGTTACTTCATAAAAATGCTCGGCAAGTGAACAAAAATATCATTTCATTAAATTTTTGTTGAAATGATGTATTTACCAGTTTAATTCTTTTAATTTGATAGTCCATATGTCACATCTTAAGAGCATCCAAAGTTCTCATTAATTCCACATGGAAAAGAATGGATGTGGGGAGAAGAAAATGCTGTTTGGGTAAAATAGTGAAAAGGCACAGTTGGCTATTATCACATTAATATGAAAGATTCATTAAATTATAAATTTAAGCTAATGGAAAATATCAAGTATGCAGTAAATTTTAATTAAATGTCTGATTGATGACCTTGATTGGACTGTTTTGTCTTATTTGGAGATTTTAAAGATCTGACTGAGAGCCTCACACATGATAAACACACACTCTACCACTGAGTTGTGTTCTTAGCTCTTGATGGGGCATTTTCAATATTGTGGAAAATGAACCAAGAATCATGCAGTCTAAACTGAATTCTGAGTACATTATAGTATCTAATTAAGTAAATTTCTTAATCTCCAAACACTTTGCCTTTTATGTATTATATAATTTCCATTTTACATAATTCCATACATTAAAGATTCAGCCAAAACTATGATAGATTTTGGCACTGTGGCTCTTGCAGAGGACAAAGGTAATTCCTTGCATCCTCATGGTTGGGTTCACATCCACTCATAATTCTAGTTTCAGAAGACTAATGCCCTCTTCTGACCTCAGCAAGTACCAGGCTAACATGTGGTACATTTGCATATGTACAGACACACACACACACATAAAATTATAGATTTCAAGATACTTGATTATGAAGAGAAAAATGGATAATAAGTGGAAATAGTCTCTGATAGTCAGAGAACTTTTTTCCTGTATTTGAGGAATCTATCTGTGTTGTAGGCAAAACTATGAAACTTAGAAAATCATCTGCAACTCCTTAGCCATGTCCCAGTCTTCCTAATTATTTTAACTTACTTTTCTTTTTAGCTATCATATAAATCCCACTTTCCCTTAAACATTACCAATAATCTGCCAATTCTTGTTTATTCTATCATCATACTCTGTTCATCGTCTTGCTTTTTTATCTCAGCTGCCACTTATCTAACTTTAAAAAACTTGGCTTTGCTGGGAATGGTAGTGCATACTTTAAAACCCAGCACTTGAGTGGCAGAAGCAGGTAGACCTCTGCTCATCCAAGGTTAATCTTGTCTACAGAGAAATTCTAGGTAATCCAGGGACACATAGTGAGACTCTGTGTAAAAAGTAAACAACAACAAAAGCAAAGAAAGTCTCATGTCTTTAACTCTAAAATACTGCAAACATTGCTATGTCTTCTTACTGCAGAAGTTTCCTTCCATTCTACTAATAAAGAAGTTTGCAAGAAAACAGATTAATGAATGAGAAACCATCAGTCTTTCAGTTCTACACTTCATTTAGCTGTCATCTCTGAAATTCTTAACCTTTCACACAAAGCCCTTCTCCAATTGGTCAGTCTACTTCACTTCTTTTTCTTCTCTTTTTATTAGTTCACATGCGAGCTGTATTAACTCTTGGCCCTTACCACAGTACAGTTTACTGGCACTGCAATTCCATGTCCTCCTGGAGTTTCCTGTCCTCTATTATAACTGACAGAGAGGTGTTTGTCAGCCTTCAGATCTTCTGGAGTGGCTCATGTAGATGTGGGTGTTTCCTTCTGTGTGCTCCAAATGTTCTTCATTAGAATATTGTCATCATTAATTTGCTTCCTTAAGATGTTGGTATTTTTTTAAACCTGTATTCTCAGTATCTTTCACAACCCCTTACGTACTGTAGGTTTTATTCTTTGACTACATGTTTCTAGCTCCAAGTGAAGAACCATTGCTTTGGACAGAAAGTAGTAAAGAAACTCAGAATGAGATCTCTTAGGATGCCCTCCTGGATTCAGTTGTCTTATTTTTTGAGGTCTTGGAACACTTTGTTCTGACTTCAATTATTGAAGACTGTGTTTCTATACTTTATCTTTAAATTTTGACTAGAAGGTATCGGTTACTTGTTAAATTCTTACCACTCCCGGTATCTAGCACATATTAATATTATAAACACATGGTGGAAGATAAAAATATAAGTAGTGTAACTCTTAATTCAGCATTGATATTTTTGAAGTGAGGGACTGTATCTCCCTGGGATTGTGCCATACATGTGCAAGGTCCTCAATAAATTATAGTTAAGTGAATAAATCTGAATCGGACAAAAATGAAACAAATATCAGATATATCATCATTATGGAGTTCCATGAAAGCTTTCAGAACCTTAAAGGCAAGTGCAAAAACATGTATTTTGAATCAGGATTGATCAAATGCAGCTGTGATCAATATTAAGACTACCTGGCCTATTTCCAAAGCAGTTTTGTCCATCAATTTTCACTTTGGTCTCTAAAGTGTTGCATCATTATAAAAGCTTGTCATGCTGTTACCCAGGTTGGTTGGAATACATTTCACTTTCATGAATGCATGACAATCCCTATGTCTACAGCAAGGCTTTCTGCTACCGGGATACGCCTCTGCTTTATTACTGCAAGATTCTTTTGGATATTTTATAGGACTGTAGTGAAACTAGAACTCCAGGGAAGATGAAACATCATCTTGTTTCCTAAAGGGCCTTTGATTGAATTGTACTATCATCAATCAGTTGCTAAATTAGAGGATCAAAGAGAGTCAGATCTAAATAACTTCCTCACAATATGAGCTGCAACTTTAGTTCTTTCAGAGAGGTTGTTTTATTGCCTCTTTTCAAGGGAGCATGAAACAACTTTATTCCTTTAAAACTTCCTATCATAATAAATTTTCATGGTCCTATGGAATTTTATTTTGGACTCCTCCTAAGCTGCTGTTCGTAACATGTTAGTGACTGGTGGAAAGGAAGCTGGTCATCTGCTCATTTAAAGGAGGAACTGTAAGGGCAGGAAAAGATTTCTTTGTTGGGGGCTAACGTTACAAAGAAAGCTGGATTCAGCGCCTCTTTGTTCCTGATGGTTCTCTCATAGGATGCTAATCCTGATTTGGCTGTCATGATCATGTTAATTTTGAACTTAATCCTTTGTTTGAGGTACTGATTTTTCCCAGACCCTGGCATCTACTCTCGAGAATTACCGCTGGCAAGAGAAACACTGGGGATTTTTGTTGATGGCTAGATGTTAACCACTGATCCTGACCCATTCCATTTTCTATCTGTTCATCTAAGGGTAAAGAATTTTCATTTTGTTTCAATTACACAAATAAATCTCTTAAGTTTTTCCTTTAAAAGCAACAAATGATGAAGATGTGTGGAGAGCAGTTCTCCTTTAAGTGAGAGAGATGTTTACCACCTCAGGAAACAATTATGAACACTTGATATCCTTCTTATACAGTGCTATTATATACTTAATATATTATTGTAGTCTGTTGCTATATTCTATTTGTGTGTATGCATAGATACAAGATGGTACTTATTAATTTGTATATATGTGTATCATGCACAAGATGTTTTCTTCATTATATTTTCCTAAACTATTGGGGACTGTGGACCCCCAGACCATGAATTTCCTGTGACCCCATTGTTTCTAACTGCTGAGTCATACTGCATTGCATAAATGTAACTCATTTTCTTTGTTTATACTTTGTTTGATGGACATCTAGGTTGTTTCCTGTTTCTTTCTATTAGGAATAAAACTGCTGTGAATATAGCTGAGCAAGTGCCCTTGTGGTATAACAGAGAGCCTTTTGGGTACATGCCCATGAGTGGTATAGCTGCTTCTTGAAGTAGGTTGATTTCCAGTTTTCTGAGAAACTGCCACATTGATTTCCAAAGTTGGTGTACAAGTTTGTACTCCCATCAGCATGGAGGAGTGTTCCCCTTGCTCCACATCCTTGCCAGCATGAGCTGTCACTTGTATTCTTTATCTTAGTCATTCTGACAGTTGTAAGATGGAATCTCAGAGTTGTTTTGATTTGCATTTCCCTGATGGCTAAGGATGTTGAATATTTCTTTAAATGTTTCTTGGCCATTCATTTGATAGTCCTCTGCTGAGCGCTCTCTGTTTAGATATGTGCCCCATTTATTAATTGGATTATTTGGCTTTTTGATGTTTAGTTTCCTAAGTTCTTTATATATCTTGGAGATCAGTGTCTGTCAGATATGGAGTTAGAGAAGATATATTTTTCATTCTGTAGGCTACTTTTTGTCCTATTGAAGGTATTCTTGCCTTTCAGAAACTTTTCAGTTCTATGAGGTCTCATTTATTGTCTATCATACTATCTGTACTATTGGTATTTTGTTCAGGAAGTTGTTTGTTCTGCCAATGCATTATAGGAAGTTTCCTACTTTCTCTTCTATCATGTTCACTATGGATTTATGTTGAGGTCTTTGATCCACTTGGACTTGAATTTTGTACAGGGTGGTAGATATGGATCTATTACATTCTTCTACAGACTGACATCCAGTTAGAAAAGCACCATTTGTTAAAGATGCTTTCTTTTTTCCAGTGTACAGTTTTGGCTTCTTTGTCAAAAATCAGGTGTCCCTGCTGGTGTGGATTTATGTCAGGGTCTTCAGTTCAAGTCCATTGATTCACCTGTCTGTTTTTATGCCAATGGCATGCAGTTTTTTATTACCATAGCTCTGTGGTGGAGCTTGAGATCAGGGATGGTGATACTTTAGGAAATTCTTTTATTGTACAATATTTTTTCAACTGCCCTCGATTTTTGTTTTTCCATATGAAGATAAATATTGTTCTTTCAAAATTTGTGGAAAATTTTGTTGAAATTTTAATGGATATTGCATTGAATCTGTAGATTGCTTTTGGTAAAATTGTAATTGATACTGTGTTAATCCTACCAATCCATGAGCATGGGACAGCTTTCAATCTTCTGATATTTTCTCCCATTGCTTTCTTCAGAAATATGAAGTTCTTGTCATTCAGGTCTTTCCCTTGCGTGGCTAGAGTTACACTAAGATCTTTTATATTATTGTGGCTATTGTGAATGGTGTTATTTCCTGGATTTCTTTTTCAGCCCATTTATCATCTGGGTATAGGAGGGTTATTGATCTTTTTGAGTTAATCTTGTATCCAACCACTTCACTGAAGGTGTTTATCAGTTGTAGGAGTTCTGTGGTAGAATTTTTGGGGTTTCTTATACATACTATAATATCTCATCTGCAAATAATGATTCTTTGACTTCTTCCTTTCTAATTTGTATCTCCTGGATCTCCTTTAGCTGTCTTACTGCTCTATCTAGAACATCAAGTACCATATTGAATAGATATAGAAAGACTGGAAAGCCTTGTCTTGTTCCTGACTTTAGTGCAATTGTTTGAGTTTCTCTCTATTGAATTTGATGTTGGTTGTTGGCTTGCTGTATATTGATTTTATTATGCATAGGTATGTTCCTTGTATCCATGATCTCTCTAAGACTTTTATCATGAAGGGGAATTTGATTTTGACATAGGATCTTTCAGCAACTAATGAAATGATCATGTGGTTTTTGTTTCTTTCAGTTTGTTTATATGCTGAATTACATTGATTTATGTTCATATGTTAAACCATCCCTGTATCTGTGGAATGAAGCTTACTTAATCATGGTTGATGTTCTTTTTGTTGTATTCTTTAATTCAATTTGTGAGTATTTTGTCAAGTATTTTTTTTGCATCACTGTTAATGAAGGAGACTTGTCTGCAATCATTTTTGTGGTTTGGGTATCAGGGTGACTGTGGCTTCACAAAATGGATTTGGCAATGGTCCTTCTGTTTCTGTTTTCTAGAATTCTTTGAGATGTATTGATATTAGCTTTCTTTGAAAGTCTAGTAGAATTCTGCACCAAACTGTCTGGCTCTGGGCTTTTTTATGGATTCTATTTCTTTCGGTGTATTTAAATTGTTTTTCTGATTTTGATTTAATCTTGCAAATTGGAATCTATCAAGAAATTTCTCTATTTCTTTAAATTTTCCCAATTTTGTGGAGTACAGGTTTTTGAAGAACGACCCAATGATTCTTTGGATTTCCTTGGTGTCTGTTGTTATATCACCCTTTAGTGACTGATTTTGTTAATTTGGATATTCTGTCTCTGTATTATTCTTTGTATTGCTCTACTTGTTTCTATTTATTAATGTCAGCATGCAGTTTTCTTTTTTTGTCTCCAACTCCTCTTGGGTGTGTTTGCATCTTGTTCTAGAGCCTTAAGGTGTGCTATTACATTGTTAGTATGAGAACTCTAACTTCTCTATGAAGGTACTTAGTGCTTTCAGTTTTTCTCTTAGCACAGCTTTCATTGCTCCGCATATGTTTGGGTGTGTTTTTCATTCATTTTCATTAAATTCTAGGAAGTCTTTAATTTCTTTCTTATTTCCATCTTGAGTTAGTGGTGATTTGGCAGAGAGTTGTTCGGTTTCCATTGGTTTGTATGCTTTCTGCTGAAATCTAGCTTTAATCTGTGGTGGTCTGATAGGATACAGGAAGTTATTTCAGTTGTCTTGTATCTGTTGATACTTGCTTTGTGTAGTCAGTTTTGGAGAAGATACCATGAGGCTCTGATAAGAAGGTATATTCTTCTGTGTTTGTGTGAAACGCTCTGAAGATATCTGTTAGGTCCATTTGGTTCATATAGTCTGTTAAGTCCACTATTACTCTGTTTAGTTTATGTCTGGGTGACCTATTGATTAGGAAAAGTGGTGTACTGAAGTTTCCCACTATCAACGTGTGAGGTTCTATACATGATTTAAGTTTTAGTAATTTTTCTTTACAAGTGTGGGTGCTCTAGCATTTGGGGCATAGATGTTGAGAATTGAAATGTCATCTTGGTGAATTTTACATTTGATGAGTAGGAAGTGTCCTCTTGTCTTTGATTTATTTTGATTGGAAGTATATTTTGTTAGGTATTACAATAGCTGCACCAGTTTGCTTCTTAGGTTCATTTGCTTGGGAAATCTTCCTCCAACCTTTTATGCTGAGGTAATACCTATCTTTGATGTTGAAGTGTGTTTCTTCTATCCGGCAGAAGGTTGGATATTGTTTCCGTATACATTCTGCTAGTCTGTGTCTTTCTATTGTGTGATTGAGACTATTGATATTAAGTATATCAACGGTCAATCGTTGGTTCCTGTTATTTAGTTGTAGGTGGGAGTCGTGGTGCAGCTGCTGCTGGTGACAGATAATTTACGTCTGTGTTTTTGTGGGTGAAGTTAACCTTCTTGAATTAGAGTTTTTCTTCTAGTCCCTTCTAGTTTCTTCTGTTTTTCTTCTATTTGTGGATAATTGTGTCTAAATTTGACTTAAGAAATATCTTGTTTTCTCCATCTATGGTGTTTGAAACTTTTGCTGGCTATAGCAGTTTGGACTGGCACCTCTGGTCTCCTAGAGTCTGCAGTATTTTAGTTCAGGCCCATCTTGCTTTTAGAGTCTCCATTGAGAAGTTGACTGTAATTGTAATAGGTCTTTATATGTTTTTTTGGTCTTTTTCTCTTACAGTTTTTATTATTCTTTCATTGATCACTGTATGTTTAGTGTGTTTTGATTATTATATAATGAGGGGGTCTTTCTTTTCTAATCCAGTCTTTTAGATATTCTCTAGGTTTCTTTTACTTTGACAGGGATCTCTTTTTTAGGAAAAGTTTCGTATATTCTTTTGTTGAAAACATTTTCTGGGCCCTTGAGATAGTCTTATTCTCCTTCTTCTGTTCCCATTATTCTAGGTTTGGTCTTTTCACAGTGCCCGGATTTTCTGGACATTTTGTGTCAGGAGTTTTTCAGAGTTAATATTTACTTTGACTATTGAATCTATTTCTTCTATTGTACTTTTAAAGCCTGAGATTCTCTCTTCCATCTCTTTTATTCTGTTCATGACTCTTGTATCTGTAGTTCCTGTTAACTTACCTACATTTTTCATTAACAAAATTCCCTCAGTCTATGTTTTCTTTATTCTGTCTCCAGTTTCAGGTCTTGATCAGTTTTGTTCATTTCCTTCAACTGTGTGATTTTTTTTGTGTGACATTCTTGACATTCTTTAAGTGATATCTTGATTTCCTCCATTTTTTCATTATCTTTTCCTCAATTTCTTTAAGAGATTTATTCATTTTCTCTTTAAGAAGGCCTATCATCATCATAAAGTTGCTTTTAAGGTCATTTTATTGTGCTTCAGATGTGTTGGAATATTCAGGGCATGCCAAAATGGAATGGATGGATTCTGATGGCGACATATTGCTTTGACTTATTTTGATTGTGTTTTTAAACTCATAAGATTTGGTACCTGGATTTAGAATGATTATAGTCTAGGTGACTGTTTCTGGATTTTTCTTTGTTTAATGGGCATTTTCTTCCTTAATTTCTGTTTCCTTTCTGTTCTTCTGTTTGGGGTGGCCTGTGGTTAAGTAAAGGGTCTCAGCCCAGATTGGGGCCTGGAATTCAGATGTCCTAGATGACCTCTGATCCAGCAGGGGTTTGCTGCCCAAATAAGTGGCTGGAGTTCTGGCTGTGTGTGTGGCCTCTGACCTGGTTGGGTATCCTCTGAGATTCAGGATGCTGGCCTAGCTTCTGGTGGAGTAGGAGACTTCTGTCTTGTTTTTAGGGAGATGGCTATGTCTATGGACTTCAGAATACTGTTCTGGTCTCTGGTGGAGTAGGAGGTGTCTGCCGGAGGGATGGTCTGGGACATGGTGATGAGAAGAGGGGTGGTTACGATTATACTGGGTGAGCATGGGCAGGCAAGGGTAGAGTAGTCTTACCATAGAATGAGGAAGCTTGCCTGACCTCTGGTTGGTTAGGAGAGTTTGGTTGGAAGTTTGGGCCAGGACGTGGTGATAAGCAGAGGGGCTACTGATTCTTGTGGGTTAAATTTGCATCCACTTACTTTGCTTAAAGTGTTTTTAAGCTGTAGGTATTTGCTTTTTCATTTATATTTAAAAGAATTGGAAAAAATTTAAGAGGGAATGAGGATAATAGTCATGGTAACATCTAAAACGGAGGTCAAAGAACAAGACTTAGTTGGAAAATAGTGCTCTTGTTCCTGGGGAAAAAAATGAAAAACCATAGTTTTTCTTTTTAATTGTTTATTTATTCTTTTATAAATACATACAGATAATTTCTTTTATCCTCTTCCACTACCACCAAATTCCTTCTTCATCCCTAGTTCTCCTTCTAATTTTATATTGTGTGTATGTGTGTGTGGAATATATACACATTAGAATACTACTCAGCAGTAAAAAACAATGACATCTTGAATTTTGCATGCAAATGGATGGAAAGAGAAAACGCTATCCTGAGTGAGGTAACCCAAACCCAGAAAGACGATTATGGTATGTACTCACTCATTAGTGGACCCTAGCTATAAAATAAAGGACACTAAGCTTTTAGCTCACAAGCCCAGAGAAGCCGAATAGCAAGGTGAACCCAAAGAAAGCATATACAGATCCTCCTGGAAGTTGGAAGCAAACAAGATCATCAGGTAAAAGTTGGAAGCACGGGGGCGGGGACAGAGGTGGGGGTAGGGGGCAGTTAAATGTTGCAGGGGGTTTGTGGCTGGGTTTGTCCTTTGGGAGGACAAACAGCTGTGACTTGATTTAGGATAAAACCTGTAGCTGATGTATTCCACATAAACATTCTTGTAAGACTATATCCAGTTAAACAAAACGCCCTTTAAGTGTTTATTGATTATGGTTTTGCTTATTACTGGAAGACTTAAATATAAATGGAGCTGTTATATAAGGTTGTACTCAGAGAAGCCAGCACCTTCAATTCCTGTCTTCTTATTTTTACACCTAAGCCATGTACCTTGGAACTGACTTCTGAGTGCCAGGCTTCTGCACTGCAGTCTTCAAAGCCCGCTAGCCAGCCACATCCTTATGCCTCCTCTCTCTTTTTCTATTTTTTCTCTACTGTTATGAACACTAGAAAGCCTCCCCACACATAATAATTTGAGTCAGCTTTCTCTCCCTCCTTCACTCTTCTGTCATTATTTGGAAATTATGAACCTTTTTAAGCCATGTACCTTGAATTAAATCTTATCTGGTGCTGACTCGGCTTTCAAAAGTGCACTGAAAACAATCTCTGTCCACACATTTATTCATGTTCCTCCCTATTTATGTAGCTGCTTATTATAAATGTAACGTTTGCAGTAAACAACGAAACCTTTGTTTATTGTAGTTTTATTAGTGTCTATATAAGTAATAGTGATTTTGCCAAGCTCTGGCAAGATTCTTCTAAAAAGCCTGAATACAGAGTGCTGGCCTACATCTTAATCCAGTCCTCACGGCACACTTTCAGTTGTGATCTGGGACTATTTAGATAATGGGTTGAGCAATTTCACTGCATTCTCCCCACACAACTGAAATAATTTCAGAGTTGGCAGCCGTGTTTTCATAGGAAGGTGAGGGAATGGATGGATAAAGTCAACACACGCAAGATCATGGGCCTGAGATGGATTAAAGTAGGATCCAAGTACCTGCAGTCTCAATGTATTGGCTTCCACTTCTCACACACACAAACACGATGGTCATGATAATGTGCATTATTAAAAAGTTGACAGTCGGCATGAAAGGAGGTGAGGAAAGTTTATCTTTATACATTATGTGAAAAAATTTGCTTTAGTAAAAAATCAAAAGTTTGGATCTCTATTCCCAATTATATAAAGGTGGAGGTGAAATAAAGAGCCCCAAACAGGCCCTGACTAATCATAACAAGAACCTGAATAATGGGAATTTGTGTGGCCACTGTAAGTTGCAAGGCATCAAAATATAAGTAGAAACAACACATGTGGGTAAGAATTTAAATTACTGAACCAATTGTCAAATATGAATTCTAGGAATTCTATTTTTCTATTTTCTTAGTAAATCTATTATTCTTAGTAAAAAAGAAAACTTAATTGACAAATAAACAAGAAGATTACTATTAAGTATATTCATATTTTACTGAATGTGGTTGTACACATGTCTATTCCTAGCACCCAGGAGAGAGAAGCAGGAGAAATAAAAGGTTTTAGATCATCTGCAGGTACATATAAAGCTTAAGGCAAGCATAGACTACATAAGATCCTGTCTCAAACAAAACATGAACCCAAATATAAGTATATACACACCGGGAGTGCTGTATATTCATGCTCATGTGTAAGTGAGAGTGCACATGTGTGCATACATGTGCATGTGGAGGCTGAAGGCTAACATCCCATGTATTTCTATAACTGTCCACCTTATTTTTTAAGACAGTCTCCACTGAACTGGGTGGTCACGAGTTGCCTAGCCTGGTTGGCCAGCTGATTTCTGGAATCCTTCCATCTCTACCTCTCCAGCACTGGGAATATAGATAAAAACTGCACATGGGTGCTGCACATCTAAATTCAAGTTGTCAATCATGAGCTGTTTTCTATTGCTGTGATAAACACTATGGCCTTTAATGCAACTTGGGTAGGAAAGGGTTTACTTGGTTTTTATTTCTTCCATAAGTGAAGGCACTTGGGGAAGGAACCCAAGCAGAAATCTTGAGGCACTAACTAAAGCAGAGACTGGGGAAGAGTGCTGCTTACTGGCTTGCTTTTTATTTTTATTTATTTATTTAATAAAACCCAAGGCCACCTGCCTAAATGTGGCACCACGCACAAGAGAATGAGCTCCTCTCTACACATCAATCAAGAAAATTGTCCTATAGACTTGCCTACAGGTCAGTTTGAGAGACATGTTTTCTCAACTGAGATTCCCTCTTCCTAGATGCCTGTAATTTGTGTCAAGCTGACAAAAGTCTAACCAGCACGCATGGCAAGCCCTTTCATAGCTGAGTTATCTCTTCAGTCCCTAGCATATTCATTTTGAACTGTGTCTTAGTTTTATTTTAGAACTTAACTGAACAAAAAAGAAGGGAGAAATTTATGACCCTCGTATAACTGTGCCATTGAGCAACATCTTTGAAAATGACTTGATTGAGGGAACTGAATTAACAGGAGTTCTTTTGTGTCACTAACTAGATCTAGACGGGGTACAAAATTAGTGGATAGTATGATCTGGATTAAAGCCAAGTCATGTGATATTAGTTCTTAAGCTGGGAGAAAGATTTCTTGTTCACAGAAATTAGCACTGACTGGGCCATAAAACCTCAGAGAACTATTCACCTTGGGACAAACAAGAGACCTAGAAAATTTATTTTTAATGTAATATTCTCTGAGTATGTCTTCAAAGATTTATGATTTAATTGCCTGAGAAAATGGCTTAAGAATAGGTAGTGTTTAGAAACTCTAAGTTGTCTTTAAAGTCAAATTTACAGCCCAGTTGTATGGGAAACAATAGCGCAGGGGAGCTTAGCGAATTTAAGGAAGTTCCCATGCCATCAGCCAGGTTGGAGAAGTACAGAACAGTACTGACACATTGCTGGCGGTATATTTCTGCTGTAGCCGGACTCACAGCAGAGAGAAAACATGAAAAATAAAAAAAATGGAAGCGGATTTGGTGGAATTGTTAATTGAGAGGGTTCAGGGTATCTCTGAGAAAGAACAATAAAACTTGACTTAGGGTTGGAGATACAGCTTAGAAGTAGAATACTTGTCTGGTGTGAAAAGGCACAAATGATTTTGATATCTATAGCAACAACAATTTTAAGGAGAATCATTCCAATTAAAATATTCCTCTTCTTAAGTTGATAGTACCATGAAATCACATGCTATAAGCCAGAAAGTTATGGTTCATATATTTTAAGTTTTGTTATAAGTTATATGAGTAACAAAAACAAAATCTTAAAAACAACATAAATTACTTAGACAACAAAATAGAAAATTATTATTAGGAAGTTGCAACCAATTAATACTATTAAGTTATCATTAATCAGTACTTATCTACGCTCCAAGTTATTTTTGATAAGAAATTAGATTCTGTCTCTTAGAAGGGGGATATTTTCAACAAAACAAGGTTTTGAACAATAACAATATGAGCATCATTATCAGAAATCATCTAGATGTAAATAATTTAATGAGTAGAACTGTCCAGAATAATGGTTTCTAATTCTCTTGGTATTTTAATACATTCAGATGATTGATAACTTATAAAGTTATAATAATAAGCATAAATAGTTATATTTATTTTTAATGCCTATTTATGAGTAGACATTTTATTACAGAGCTACCAACATTTTTAAAAATATTTGTTGTTATTTGTGCTTATACGTGTATGTGTGTATGTCACATGTGTGCAGGTATTTATGGAGGCCAGAAGAGGTATTGAATCCCCTGGAATTGTAGAGGGTTGAGGTGCCTAATGTGGGCAACTAACTTGAATCCTGTGCAAGAGCAGCAGGCACTTTTAACTGTTGAGCCACCGCTCCAGCACAAAGGGACATTTTAAATAATTTAACACCAACTCTTTCCAACCACTAGGATCCAGAGTCTTACCCAAAAAAGTCACAATCGTCTTTTGTGTACATATGTCTGTGTGGTCTATGCGTGCATGTGTATGTGAATATATGTGCACTTGAGTGTGGGAACGTGTATATGAGCATGCAGAGGTCACATGCGGTGTCTTCCACAATTATTTTAACCTTATTTTTGAGGCAATGTCTCTTACTGAACTTGGACCTCACTGATTGGGTAGATTGGCTGGTAATGTGTCCATCTCCTATTCTGCCTGTCAAGCATACGATGTAATGATTTTTTATTATTGTTTTTTTATTGAGCTACACATTTTTCTCCACTCCCCTGCCTTCCTCCCCTCTCCCTGTCTACCCTTCCTTGTGACTCCCACGCTCCCAATTTACTCAGGAAATCCTGTCTTTTTCTGCTTTCTATATAGATACACGTATGTCTCCTTTAGGGTCATCTTTGTTTAGGTTCTCTGGGGTTGTGGACTATAGGCTGGTTTTCCTTTGCTTTATGTCTAAAAGCAGCTTATGAGTGAGCACATATTATATTTGTCTTTATGGGTCTGGGTTACTTCATTCAATACAATATGTTTTTTTCCAGATCCTTCCACTTGCCTGCAAATTCCAAGATGTCATTTTTTTTTTCACTGCTGAGTAGTGCTTATTGTGTAAATGTACCACGTTTTCTTTATCCATTCTTTAGTTGAAGGGCATCTACATTGTTTCCAAGTTCTGGCTATTATGAATAATGCTGGTATGAACATAGTTGAGCACATGTCCTTGTGGTATGATTGAGCATCCTTTGGACATTTATCGAAAAGTGGTATTGCTGGGTCTTGAGGCAGACTGTTTCCTAATATTCTAAGAAATTGCCATACTGATTTACAGAGTGGCTGTGCCAGTTTGCACTCCCACCAGCAATGAAGGAGTGTTCCCTTTACCCCACATCCTCTCCACCATAAGTTGTCATCAGTGTTTTTGAACTTGGTCATTCTGACAGATGTAAGTTAGAATCTCAGAGTTGTTTTGATTTGCATTTCTGTGATCGGTAAGGATGTTGAGCATTTCCTTAAGTGTCTTTCAGCCATTTGAGATTTGTCTGTTGAGAGTTCTTTTTTTAGGTTTGTACCTCATTTTTTTTATTGGACTATTAGTTCATTTGATGTCAAATTTCTTGAGCTCTTTGTATATTTTGGATATCAGTCCTCTGTCTGGTTGGTGAAGATCTTTTCGCATTCTGTAAGCTGTCGTTTTGTCTTCTTGACTGTGTCCTTTGCTTTACAGAAGCTTCTCAGTTTCAGGAGGTCCCATTTATTAACTGTTGGTCTGAGTGTCTGTGCTAGTGGTGTTATATTTAGGAAGTGGTCTCCTATGCCAATACGGTCAAGTGTACTTCCCACTTTCTTTTCTATGGCACTCAATGTGGTTGGTTTTATGTTGTGGTCTTTGATCCATTTGGACTTGAGTTTTGTGCAATGATGATAGATATGGATCTATTTTCATTTTTCTACATGTTGATATCCAGTTATGCCAGCACCATTTGTTAAGTATTTTAGTTCCCCCCTAGGTTCCTGGCATATCTAGTATCAGATTCTTGGCCACCCAAGCAGTGTCAGAGATGAGTTCTGTCTCATGGAGAAGGCCTTAAATAAAACCGTATATTGGTTGGTTACTCCCACAAACTTTGTGCCATTATTGCATGAGCACATCTTCATTCAGGTTACCATTGTAGATTGAAAGGTATGTGCTGAGTTTGTGTTTACCACTCTCCTTTGGTAGCCTGAATGGTACCCTCTAAGACCTGAACACTAACTAGCCAGTAAAGGTAAAAACTGTAGGTGGGCACCAGCTTGAGTTTTCATTGTTCAGTGAATTATGTAGGCATTGATTACAGCAATAGAGCCTTTTGCTGCTCAGTTTGTACTAAGCAGAAATAAAAAACAGAAATTAAAAACAAATTAGAAATATATCAATGGATGAATAGATAAAACATGGTGCATTTACACAGTGAATATTATTCAGCTATTGGAAAAAATGGAATCATGAAATTCACAGATAAATTGATGTAACTAGGAAAAAAAAATCATCCAGAGTGAGATAGTCCAAATCCCAAAGGCAGACATGGTATGTATTCACTTATATGTGGATATCAGCTGTTGAGTCTTCTATAAACACGCTACCATTCATGGAACCACAAAGGTTAGTTAGGAACAGAGTAAGGAACTGGGGCAATCTGAATAAATCATACCAGTAAGGGAAGTACAAAAATAGTTATGGATGCATGAGGAGGGCTGGAATGGGAGGTTAAACAATGGGGTAGGGTGGAGATAATGGTGGTGGGGAATATAATAAGTGATAGTTAAAAGTAAAACCCATTTGAGGGGTTGTATGGAAACGTAATACAGCAGAAACTTCCTGAAATATACATATATCAAGGTGATCTAAATGGACTCACCAAATAATGGGGAGATGTAGCTGCAGATGCATATTTCTTGTCACCAAATGAAGCCTCCAGTCTGGTTAATGGGTTTCATCTAAACAAGGTATTGGTAAAAGGGGTCCCATGGGATCCACAATCAATCTAGGCTATTGCCAAAGATATTGGTTACTCCCTAATCTTAAATTCTTAATCCAATCACACTTGAAAATTTACTTTTAACTTAGAGAATGACATACTCATAGGATCTGGCATTCACACATGATCCTAAGGAAAAGTTTTTTTTGCCTACGTCAAGCCTTTACTAAGCCTATACTTTGATGCTAGATTTGAACCATCAGTGCTTTCCCTAGAGAAGCTTGTAGGTATTTTGGGTAATTGGAACCCAGAACACCAGCATCATGATGGAAATACAAAGGAATCAGTGCTGTAGAGACTACAGCCAGGGTCAAGAGAGAGATGGAAAGATACTGCAGGAACAGAGTTATAATTAACACGTTTATTCGATTTTCCCTTGTTGCCCAGGTTCTGAGACTCTGGGATATTCAACACCAGCTGTCCATTCAAAGGATCAGCTGCGCTTTCCCTAAAGGTCAAGACTACAGGTGCCTTTTCCACTTTGATGAAAGCCATGGACGACTTTTCATCTCCTTCAATAACCAGCTTGCCTTGTTGGCCATGAGAAAGGAAGGCAGCAAGAGGGTGAAGAGCCATGCGAAAGGGGTCACTTGTGTCCTTTACCATTCCCCCCTGAAGCAGGTAAAGACCCTTTATTCTCTGCTACTGTCTTGACATATCCCCCAAGGTCAGTGGTTCCTTTCCTCAATTTAACCCAATATAAAACCAAAGGTGATGGCCACCTTCTGTTGCAAAGAGAAGTTTCCTTGATGAAGAGTGTGGACTACAGTGGTCAATGGGTTTAAGGACGAATATTTAGAGTATAGTTAGGGATTATGTTGCTTTAGTAAAGTGGCAAATGTAGGTTCTTCCATCATGAACAAAACGAAGACAGCAAAAATGACCACATCAAAGTGGATGAGGGGAAGACTGCAAGGCCATAGACAAAGAGCTAAAGGTCACTAAGGAATGCTGAGAGTGGAGAAATCATTTTCCCCAGGGAAGAGCACATTATTTTGTTATCCAATATCATATTGTCATTGCCAAAACCATACATACCAGTCACATTAGATAGACAGAGCAGGACATATTTAGGAATATATATTTTGATAAATATATGTACATAACAATAATTAATGATAAAAAGGCAATTAATTGAAAATAACCAGGGAGGACTTTCTGGAAGGTTTAGAGAAATGGTGTAATTATATTATAACTTCAAAAATACAATTAAATATATAATGGCGACTCTAATAACCAGCACACAGGCAGGAAACGATTCAACAGCCACATACTCTTCTGCAGTATGTGTGTTTGTCCAGGTGGATTCCAAGGGGAATTTCATTGTCTTCCTGTCACAAAATAGAGTTATCAGGAATCACAATATTTGTGTTAAAGCCAGCACAACCCAGAATGTAATCATACCCATCTTCATTAACCTCTAGTTCAGGTTTGAGCCAAAATGCAGGTGAACGTAGTTATAAAATTTCCTGTTAAGATCACCACCCTCTTGCAGCCTCATGGAAAGTTCTGAAATATGCATGAAATCTAATTAGCAGAGATCCATTTTCCCCAGCATATTTTACACCAGTGGCTCAAAGTGGCAGCCTGGAATATATTCATAAGGAAATGATTCAGTTAAATGTGATTCCACTTGGTATGCAGCACGCGTGTTGTTTGCCTCCCACCACTTTAACGACACTGCAGCCTTTGCTTATGAGATCGCTACCTGAATCTCAATGAAGCTTAGCTCCTCTGGAGCTTGAGGCCACACAGATCCTGGCCCTTCCTGGAGGACGGAAACTTCTTCCAGCGAGACAAGCTGGTGGTGGGGTCAGTTGTGAGTCTGGTTTCCAGACACCACTGGCATTTAGTCTCCTGCTATGCTCTCCTCAGGCCCCGTGGAAACAACAGGGTGGGAGTGGGTGAGGAAACAGATTTCCAGCTCGTACACAACTAAGCAGTAACGCCAACCCATGCTTGCTTCCAAAGGCTGGGGAAGCTTCCGCTCTGGCTCAAGACACGGAATGCACTTTGTTAATAATGAGCATTGTGTCATGTCACCATTTCAAACACTGTTTTCTGGTTATTCTGGGAGATAAAAATCCTTGACAAAACAGTTCCGTGCCAATTCCATCTGCACAGAAACATTCCCCCGCAAATGTTTTACTGAACTTCATGAAGGCAACTGGTTAATTTGGCTCCCTGGTGGCTGCTGAGAGCTTACTGCATTTGTTTCCTAGAGAACATTCTGTTAATTGAGATCCGCAAAGTGAAAATGCCATGTTTGTGTGTAGATCTTTAAGATCCCGTGTTGTCTAGCTCTAAGATGAGCCGCATTCCGTGAGGCATTCAGCTGGCAGCATACAGAAAAGAACTGGAATCTTCCACTTGGGAGTTGAAAATAAAACCAATGTTACACAGGCAGGCTTTAGAGACAAAGGGATATGCCCGCCCATGTGACAGATGATTCAGGAAGCGTCCCTGTGGAGTCAAGCACATCTCTATTTGTTGCTATGCCTTACATCATAAATAACTAAAAAATAACTTTGAAGAATACAGGTCTGTGTATTGAATCAACAGCCTTTCTTAGCTACTAAGCTGGCAAAAAAAAAACACTTTAACATTACATTTTAGGAATATATTCTAGAGAGGTACAGAAAAAAACTATTCCTACAGTCCTTAACAAGTTACTACTTCAGAGTAGTTGGACAAAGCAAATAACATGCTTTGAAGACGTATCAGGTGTAAAAAATGAAGCAAAGGTTAGTAATCTGTCATCCTTATCCTCCAACCCCTAAAAGCTCAGGGAGACTGATTTCTAGAGCAAGCCTACATCTTTCTCTCAGATGCATTGTTAGGGATATGCCCAGCACAGAATGGAAAATGAAAGAAGGGAGATATGAAAAGGTGAGCAATGCTGCTTTGAGTAGGAGTTGGGGGATGCCCTACAAGCTAGCATGGCGCTCGTGAAGAAAAGGCGCACCAGCCAGAAGACCCAGCAGCACCAGTGAAGCACCGTGTGCACTGTGAACTTACAGGGGCCGATCAGTTTGGGAGTTCTTATGGGAGCCCAGATGGGCTACACAGCTTGAAACCAGAGGATGGACGCTGTTCACCGATGTTTCGGTTTGATCTCAGAAAATAAAGCACAGGCTCGAGGCCGAAATAGTTCTCATATTGTGAGCTCAGTCCCTGGGAGCCTGAAATCTCAGGGAGTCGGAGATGTCAAGAGTAGTTTCCCTGTCAGTTCTTCCACAGCTCTGCGGTGAAAAAGCTTCCTCGAGGTACAGGAAGGCTGATGACGTCATCGCTCTAGCAGTTAAGGGACTGTATGCTGTTGCATTTTAAAAGCGCAATGTGATGCATTTATACATAGATGAATGTAAATTTGTTTCCACTATTTATATTTATGTATATATTTTGTTGAATACAAATAAAAGCCATTTTGATTCTACAGTGATTGATAAAACTGTAAAGAGATCTCAAGACGGAAAGTTTTGAGAAATACTGAGGTAGAAATGTGGGGGTTGCGATGCTGGGCAGATTACTGGCTTCACGTTCCAAAATATGTGTCGGGGAGGATTCAGGATCATAATGAAGCACTGTGCCTCTCCAGGACGCCTTGGTAGTGACATGGCTGCCATTCTCTTCGCAGGAATGCTCTGCTGGAAGAATTCTCCCAGCTCCGTAGCCCTTCCCATGACTGTCGTTGCTTTGAGGAATCTGGTTTTCTTTGTAACTTCCACAAATTCCTCCATCTTTTGTTTGAAACATGTGCCAGATGATCCAGAACATAACCCACTGTTTCTACCTCCTTTTGTGCCGCCTTGAAGACTTTTGTTTTGTCTAAATTTGACAATAACCTTCTCCTATGTTGCCATTTTAGCATTTTGCCCACGTTTTAATGTTATTTCATCCCTGCTGGGTTTCAGACGGGACCCCCACTATAACCTTGTATAAAAGTAGCTTGGCATATTTCTGAGGATTTATTTCCATGTTCCCCCAAAGATCCTTTCTAAGAGACGGTGCTAAGGCATAGAGAATCTGTCAAAGGCAACTGCACACTCATAGCCAGCCAGAGAAGAAGAGTGACTTGATGGGGAAGACCACGGAAAGACCTTTTGAACTTAGTATGCTGAAGGCACAGATTTCCTAAATGAAGGTTTTCTTAGAAACTCATAATTGTAGGGAATTTTAAAAATATGTGTTTCTAAATGTCATATGAAATTGAGTAGGCAAAACTTCTGCTTCATGATTCTGATCCTCCTCTTATTAATGCAAGTTTATGTGGTTTTATAGAACATGATGTCAACTGTCTTTTCCTTTAATATATTTGTAGTCAACTTAGATTGGTGTCACTGAATTTGGAGATAAATAATGTTTGCTACTTTTATTAGAATTACTAACTTATAGAAGACATCATCTGTAAGTACTATATGCTAATTATAAGAAATTGAAACAATGCAGTTAAGCTCAACTAAGGAAGGAGCTGATGCCAAGGCTTTGTCAACAAGTTTTATGATCACTTTCTGCAGAGTCTATTTCACACAAGTATGGTTGTGTGACACACTTTTTAATTTTAGTAATATATTGAAAATGATTTCCTTACCTAGTTCTAAACCTAGAACTACTTCATCATTCCCCCCACACACATCGTGTGTGTGTGTGTGTGTGTGTGTGTGTGTGCATGTGTTTCAAGGTTGACATCTGGTGTCTTCTTCCACTGCTCTCCGTGAACCTAGAGCACATTAATTTAACTAGTATTGATAGCCTGCCTGATGTGGGAATCCTTAGTCCCGGGACTAAAGACAGATCATCATGCACATTTACACAGATGTTGAGCTATAGTCCTCATGCACACACCGACCACTTCAGCTGACCAGTCACCTCCCCTTCACTTACCTTATAATATTTTTAATATTTATAATATTTTTAGGAGGCAGAGTAGTATCTCCTAGTATCTGATTTTTATAGATTCACTTTCTTTGATGGTTATTTTGCCCTTATAATGTTTTTGCATGTAAATATATTCATCCTTATGATTTTATTGTTTTGAGGAAGTTCTTGGATTTCTAGGTTAAAAATGTCCATATTTGATAATTTGATATACAGCCTGCCTCTTGAATTTTAGCATTATCTACCCTCCAAGTGCATACATATTAATCATGTCTATGGTCACTACAGGGGATTTGTTTTACAGTGGCCATCTGGCTTCCTTCAGTGCTCCTAACATCCTTTTCAGTGGGTGTACCTGTAAATGAGCACAGATCATGGGCTGTGGAAAAATTTCAAACTGGGACTTGTAACTTTACCAGAATGACACTATCTCCGAGGATCAAGTCTCACAATTTCATAGGAAATCAATCCCAAATAAAATAATTCATTAAATATTGAATCACAGATCCTACCTTCTCTTTTGCACGTCTTTTATATGGGTGGAGTGGGCTGATGAGGATTGAGTTACATGAGGATTTCAATAGTTCCAGTGTTAATTCTCTCAGTAACTGTATAATTGGAGGTAAGGTAGAATTGATGGACGCTTTATCTCTCTCTCCCTTACAAAACATGCCACATTTTTAGCACTGTGTTCAGCACAAAGTCAGTAAGATTCTCTTTTGAGCAGAACTGGAAAGGAAACTAATGACGATATTCTCCTTGTTGCCATATTGTTAGGCTCCAAGGGACACATTTTGTGTTTACACAACTTTTTGTCATTGGCCAACTCAAAACTGTAATTGGCTATAAATCAGTCCTGACAACATGTACTCTAATCATATGATAAAGGCTTATGGTCTATCCCAGTCTTATGGGTTTCATTAACACACACACACACACACACACACACACACACACACACATGCACACGCACACACACACACACAGAGACACACACATATTTGCATGCTCACCTATACACATACTTATTTTACTGCATGTTATTTGGAAGAAGTAACACTCTTACCAAAAGGACAAAAGGATAAATATACTAAAAGTACCCTCCCACTCCCTCCTTATCTACCTACTCAGCTTTCTGGATTTGATGAGCATCTTTCAGGGTTATTTTATTCATTTTTTTTATAATGTAAGTGCTGCTGCTATTGCAGTATATAAAATATAATTATAAGTTTCTCAAAGCTTGCTTATAAATGCAGAGGGTGGGGTGTCCTTGGGAGTGACTGGGAGGGGCACAGTGGACTGACTGCTCCACTTTTTATTTATTTATTTATTTATTTATTTTTTTTTATTTATTTTTTTTTCCATACATTGTTTTGTTTTATTTTTTCCATTCAAGAACATAATTAAAGATAAAAAAAAATTTTTTTTTCCTTTCTTCCCCTTCTCCCGGTCCCCTCCCACTACCCCCCACCCCTCCTCCCTCCCCCTTCTTCCTTGAAAGAGGGCATGGTGCCCTGCCCTGTTGGAAGTCCAAGGCCCACC
>PVIU01008288.1:0-84556 GCA_004026605.1 Ondatra zibethicus
GAGGGAGGGAGGGAGGGAGGGAGGGAGGGAGGAAATGCCGTCAGAATATAAAATAAAGACTCTGCCTTAAGAAATTCTGTTTAATGTTACAGAGGACAATCAGTCAATAACAAATGAGTATCAATTTGACAGATACTGTAGGATTCTACTTACATCAAGTACCTAAGTAATCAAATTCACAGATAGAAAAGTTTAAAACGACACTTACCAGAAGTTGGGGAAACAGAATTAACAGGTATAGTTTCAGTTTTATAAGACAAAAAAGTTCTGGTAATCAACAATTTAAAAATACCTAATAGCACTAAAAGCATATACTTAAAACTACTTTTATTTTATATATTTATTTATTTATTTTATTATTTATATATTTGCTGCTCTTGCAGAGGGTTAGGTTCTCAGCATCTACTGTAGCTATACTATATATACTTTTTTCTATTATGGCCTAAAAAGACTGTGCAGGCCAAATAACAATAAAACCCAGTCCTATCATTTCGCTTCCCTCCTTAAAACATTTCACTGCTTCTCTCACCCTCTGAAAAAGCCCAACATGGGGAAAGATCTACAAAGTTCTGTACCATCTGGCCCTACTCTCTTCAGCAGCCAGATCTCATGCTGATCTTCCCCCTCTAAATATGTTTAAAGCAATTCTCTCTTTCTCTCTCTCCCTCCCCCCCTCTCTCTATGTATGTGTGTGTGTGTGTGTGTGTGTGTGTGTGTGTGTGTGTTAGCACATTCATGCAGGTATGTGCACACACACATATGGGGCTGTGCTGTGTGCCTCTGACATATAAAGTCTAGAGGCTGACACTGGGTATCTTCCTCAACTGCTTTTCCACCTGATTTTTTTGAGACAGTGTCTCTCACTAAACCAGGAGCCCATGGATTCAACTAGTCTGGCTTCCAATGAACTCCAGCGGATCTGCCAATCTCCACCTTTCCAAATCTAGTATTACACTCATGTTGCCATGCCCAGTTTTTTACGCTGGTGCTCTTGAACCAATCTCTCCAAGCCAAAATGAGATTTTTGTAATTCAAGTTTTATTGCCTCAGGATCTCTACCTAAGCTACTATTACCTCTATCTGGTATTCTATCTCCCAACTCTGCAATGACTTGTCCTTCAAATATTATATTAAAAATATGGCCTTAAACCAGGCATAATGGTGCTCACCTTTAATCCCAACACCCCTGAAGCAGAGGCAGGCAGATCACTGTGAATTCGAGTACGAGACCACCCTGGCCTACATAGTGAGTTCCAGGACAGTCAGAGCTACATAGTGAGACCCTGTCTCAAAAATACAAAATAAAACAACAAAAAAAGAATATATATGATCTTCAGGGAGCAAGAAAGTTGAATCAGCAGTTATGAGCACAAACTTGCAGAGAGCTTGTGTTTAGTCCCCTCATTGGAGAGCTCACAGTGTAAGAACTCCAGTTCCAGGGGATCTGACACCTCCATGGGCATTACATCCCCATGCACAAACTTACACACACACACACACACACTCACTAAAATATTTAAAAAGTCAATTGAAATACTGTACTAAAAATATGACTTTCTGGATAGTGAGACACAGGAGGTAAAGGTGCTTGCTGCCAAGCCTGACAATTTCAGTTCAATCCCTGAAACAGAGAGGGGGAGGGGGCTTGGAGAAGAGAGAGAAGGAAGGAGAGGTAGGATGTGATTTTTTAGTATGAATTTCTTAGAAGCCCCCCCATTAGCCCACTCACGTAAATTAACAGGTGTCCACACACCATCTCAACCACATTATTTTCTATTTTATGCATTCTCTTTTGTTCCTTAATAGGTACATTTCATAATTTTAAAATATTTTCTCAACTTAAATATTATGAGCTCTATGAGAACAAGAGCCTTATAATCTTACTCATCAATGTTCTCAAACACTTCTCATAAGCCTATATAATACACTTGACATCCAAGTATTCATTAATTTCACATTTCAAATTACTCAAGTACATGCTTAGCACGGAGAGACCCTTCAGACCAATCTCCAACTCCCAAAATACATTTTTAAATCACTCCCTGAGGTTATTAGTAAATACATGTAAAAATAAAAATATTTTAAGAGTGTAAAAAAAATTGCCTAAAGAGTCACTCCCAGTTGTTAAGGTAAATGTGTTTTCTACTTTAATCTTCTCTATTTGTTAGATTTTCTGTAATAAACTTTTAGGTTCAGAAATTGAGTTTTTTATTGCTGACATTTCAACTACAAAATACTGTGAAGTCTTTGGTTAGCTAAAACAACAAAGGTAAACTGGGGATGTAGCTTAGTGGTAGAGAGCTTGCCTATATGGGCAAGGCCCTAGCTTCAGCAACAATAAAATAAAATACATACACAATAACTTAGCTAAAGAGTCATTAACTTCTTTATAAACTATTGTAGTACTTTGACTTCACTGCCTATAAATAGCATCATTTTTCTACTACCTTGTAACCTATCCTTTGAGAAATTCATACATGTATACAATGCATTATGATCATTTCCACCAAATTCCCCCAGACTTCACCCAAAAAGTTATCCTCCCAACTTCATGCTTCTTCATTATACTGTTTTTAATATCCCACAACATTCATTTGTGATACCACACTCTCATGGGGTGTCCACTGATGTGGGGGAGGCCTACTAGTAGTCGCCCCAATGAAAACTGTCTGCCAATAGCTCTTCAGCTAGGGCTTCATGAACCCCTCCCTGAACCATGCTGTTAATTTTGAATGGCTTAATCTTGTACAGATTCTGCCTATAATCATGGCAAGAGTCAATTTCAGATCACTAATGATGTGATTATTTAGATCACAGAACTGTCTTAAACTATACTGTCATTTATTCTGTGTGTGTGCTTATGCATGTATGCAAACACACATGTGTTCATGCACACAGGTCAGAAGTTAGTCTTGGTTATTATCCCATAGGCTCCATTTACCTACTTTTTGAGATAGTATCTATCTCTGAACTAGTGCTTACTAAGTAGCCTAGGCTGGTAGGCCGGCGAACCCCAGGGATCCTCAAAAGTCTCTACCTCCTAGTGCGGGAATAACAAGTACGTGCCACCAAAACCAGCGATTTTACACCAGTTCTAGTGATGGAACACTCAGGGACAAATGCTTAAAGCAGCTTCCTTATAGACTGAGCTATTACCCCAGCCTCATGTTTGTTTGTTTTTTAATGCCACAAGAAGGGCTAGGAATGCAGTTCTGTAGTAGCATGCAAGACCATGTGTCCAGTTCCCAGGACTGCACAGATGAATACATAAAAGTAACAAAAACCAGTACCTTTCTAATACTCAACAAGCCTCAGCACATGTCTACAGCTATCCCTCACAGTATCTACGGACAAAAGGGCACTTACACTTGCCAGGCTCTATGGTAAGCAGACCATTAACTCATGTGTTCTTTAAACCCCATTCTAAAGATACAGAAATTTAGAACCTAACACACTAAATCACCCATCTATAATCACAAACCATTATCATATTGGGATTCAAACTAATAAAACCTGCTACAGTCTACAGGCTGTAGTCGTAACCAAATCACATTATATAAAAGAATAAACTTTTACCCCACATAAAAACTGTATGAATCTTAAAACCACATTCCATCCCATGAGGAATATTCACAAAAAGACAGAGCACAAACACCAACTCCAACTTACTGGGGATGCTGACTTTTTACAGTACACTGCAGGTATATTACTGGGCTCCAGACTGTATATTATATGGGAATGACCTTTAAAACTTGAGGATACTTTGGTGCGGGACAATTGTCTGTATTTTGTCAATCATGATTTAAATAAATGCTGATTGGCCATTAGCCAGGATGTATAGGTGGGACAACCAGACAGGAAGTAGAGGTGGAGCAAGGAGAATAGGAGAATTCTGGGAGGCAGGAAGCTCTCTCGGGACTCCTGCCCAGACCATCGAAGAAGCAGGATGTGACCTGCCCCGCTGAAAAAGGTACTGAGCCATGTGGCTAACATAGATAAGAATAATGGGTTAATATAAGCTACAAGAGCTAATAAGAAGCCTGAGCTAATGGGCCAATCAGTTTATCATTAATGTAGACTCTGTGTAATTTCTTTGGGACCAAATGACTGTGGGACCTGGTGGGAGGACAGAAACCAACCAGGCCCTCTTGAAACAGAATGGCGCCCACGTGGATAACTGCACCCACAGAAAGCCTGAGAAAGTTTGGGAAAGAATAGAGTAAAGCATGTTTTCTTGGTAGCAGCAATTTCTCAGGTCTGCTCTGTTTGCTAGAGGCAAGCAAGTGCTCTCATCTAAGAGAGGCTTCCTGACTCAGCTTTAGCTGCAAAACCCTGCAGCTCTTTAAGAGGTCCTGCCACGAACGACTTAAATAGTGTTGATAAAAAGCTGACCGCATGATTTTTGGTTTTCAGACACAGCAGGAAAAAAGGTGCACTGTTTTAAAATGCCAACTTTCTGGGCCATCCTACCTGGGCAAACTCTCTCTCAGATAGGCGGTCTGACTACGGATCATTTGAGTGTGGTTTGTGAGCAGAATGCTGCAGCTTGCTTGCTAGCAGGGACCTTGAAATGCCATAGAGTTGTGGCAATAAACAGGGCTACAGCCGGTACCTCTAATTCTGTTGTTTTCAGCTTGATTCCACTTCAATTATACTCTCTAACCTAAAGATCCTTGGCACTGGAAGATATTTTAATTATTTATTTGTATTTTATGTGCATTGGTGTTTTGCTTGCATGGGTATCTGTGTGAGGGTGTCAGAAGCCCTGGAACTGGAGTTATACATAGTTGTGAACTGCCATATGGTGCTGGGAATTGAACCCTGGTCCTCTGGAAGAGCAGCCAGTGCTCTTAATCACTAAGCCATTTCTCTAGTCCAATAATTTATTTATTTGTTTTTATGCACACTGTTGTAGTGGCATGGGTGCCAGGTCCTCAAGAACTGAAGTTACAGTCAGTTGTGAGCTGTCATATGGGTGCTGGTAAATGAACCCAGGTCCTTTGGAAGAGTAGTTAGTGCTATTAATGACTGAGGCATCTCTCCAGCCCCAGTCATTTTAAAATACAAACTAAATTGCCATTATATGTAACACTGACTATAGAAAATAGCAATAATAACCTCACAAGAATTCTCTAAGGATTAGATGAACAAAGACATGCAAAATTACTACCAAAAATCTGAGTTCTACATGTAAATCTGAATGTTGGTGCACTGTACACAGGCTCAGCTCTGACTGTCACATCACCCTGGATATCTGCCATCCGCAATCACATCTAGCATTCTCATTTGACAATGTATCCTTTCTCAGCTTCCTACTCTCATTCCTCTCCTATCTGACAATGCTCTGCTCCACTGTGGAAAACAGAACTTCTCCAAAGAACATCTATTTAAGTCATAACCCCATGCCTTTACTCACTTATCATCAGCCTTTAAGTGGGTACAGCTCTAGCAGACTTCAGGACAGGGCATCTTACTGATCAGACATCTCGCTGAATCTGAAGTTTGTGTTTACTTACATCACATCTTATTCCAAAGGGGAAGGGAGCTGAAGTGTAGCTCCTTGGTAAAAAAGGCTTACTTAGCATTGGCAAGGTCCTGGCTAGATCCCAGCTTCTAAAATTGGGGTGGGGACCATACACAATTTGTCTTTAGTACTGGAAATGTACAAGAATAAAAAACCTTGTACTAAACACATTTTATATTTTAATGAGGTACACTTGACAACTGAAGTGTAAATAGCTATATCAGGTGTACTATTAGATTTGCTAAAGGTAAAATTGTGAAACAGTCTCATTATCAACTCACATCTTTACCTTTACTTTTGGTATAAGACTATTTATAATGTACTCTCTTGCAAAATCTAAGGAAACCTGGAAACCTCTATTCTACTACATTTGACGCTTTTAGATTACACACAAGAGAAACCATGAAGTATTTATTGTTCTGTGTGTTTTATTTACTTCTGTATTTGTTTTATTTAGCAGAATGCTTTCCAAATCCTTCTATACTACTACGAATAGCAAGATTTCCTTCTTTTAACAGCTGGATAAAATCTCACTGTCTGTGTGTGTGTGTATATATATATATATAATATATATATATATATCACTTTCTTTATCTAGAGTTCCATCAACAAACATTAATATCCCACTATCTATGTGTACATGAATGTCATAATATTTTCTTATCTATTCTTCATCAACAGACATTTAAGTTGTTTCCACATTTTGGCTATTCTGAAAAAGAACATGAAAGTACAGATATCTCTACATATCTCTAGTAAAAACAGCAATGCAAATAGATAAGATATAAAATTAATACTTTTTTACATAGTACAAATACATTCCCAGGCAAGTTTCAAGATTACTGTTCTTACAATAATTTTTTTAAGGCAAACGGTAGCATCTTTATAGCCCCAGTTCCTCAAGTCATGGCTACCACACAACAGTAGTTAACTAATGTGTAAAATTATATGCAAACACACATACCCACTAAAAACTGGTTTTTTTTCTTTAATCTTCCTCAGTTCTCCCTCAGACCCATTCTCACAACCCTAAGGCCTGAATTCACATCAAACAGCAAACTCACAAATGCAAATTCAAAAAAAATGCGGCACCCATCATTGCAATTTTTGAAAAGCAAAAATATTTTAATTAGTACCAAGTAGAAAGAACAAGGATTAGTACAATGAATACACTGACAAAGCAGAAGAGTTCAAAGGTGACCAGAATGAGGAGACAGAAAAACTTACACCCGTCTTTAATGGAAAAGTCAGGCATTGGTGGAAAACAAGAATAAAGAAGGCAGATCAAGATCATCTAAGACTTAGCAGATGTTTTTAAAAGGAAAGAGAAACAGGAGAGGGAAGAAAACACAGATCTGTAAAATGTACGGTGTTGAACAGCAGATGACAACTTCAAAGGCGGGGTGGGCATGATCACACTCTGTAAAACCAGCACTGGGAAGGTGGAAGCAGGAGGATTAGGAGAAGCATCTGGAGTTTAAAACTAGCCCAAAGGAAATGAAGAGAGACTAGATTAAGCTACTGTCAAATAAAAAAGTACAGAAATTCAAGCACTGAAAATCTGTTTTCCTTTCCTGAGAAACACTTGACAAATACAAATCACTGTCATTACTCCAAGAATTTTTTAACAAGATTGTTTAATACTCAGAAATCATGTAAATAAGATTCACTGCCAGTATTTTTCAAACTAAAAACCCAGCACTTAATTCAATGAGAGTTGCCGAAGTGTTTCATTTACATAATGGCAAGTTCAAGAAGATCAGAGAGAGACAGAGAAAGTGAAAATAACTGAAGGCACAAAGTTGCAGAGGCCAAGATCTGCAGCACACATAAAGATCAACTCATATGCAAGCACTCAGAGCAGGCCCATCCCAGTAAACTTCTTGTTGGGCTTGGGAGGTTCCTGGACCTGTGGGGAAAGCTGGAACGGGGAGAGCTGGTTACGACTATTTTAAAGAACACTCAATCCTCACTACTGACATCCTGCAACTCTCTTTATCCTTTATCCAAAGTTAGTTCCCTGAAAATTACAAGACTGACAAAGCCTAGCTGAAAGAAAATCATTCTGGGGATGGTAGCCATGATGGCTGTGCAGTAGCACCGCAAGAAAAAAAGGCCAAAAGTCCAAGCAATCATTGGCCTGGGGTTCCCTACCCCAGTAGAACTTTCCTAGTAATGAAGTTCTCTGAGGAGGAAATAAATGTTCAGTTGGAAGAACACAAGATTGAGAACTGTGATTTAGGAGAGAATCATCCTTAAAATCAGCAACAAAGACTCCAGTCAAGGAAAGTGGTTACTGAAAGGCAGACTAGAAAGTGTCAGGAAAGATTGAGGATTAAAAATCTTCACACACTAAGATCAAATTGGAAAAGGCAAAAACAACCCACTTAGGTTTGGTGTTAGAGATCACCACCTACAAACAGGCCTGAACCTCACACAGGAAATTCAACAGTTAATTTTGAAATGAATAATAAGCCAGTACTCAGAAGACTGTTGCTCACAGAGACTGGAGATATCTAGATGGGAGAGCACATGCTAATATATGGTACAAGCTCAACCTGGACATAGCCATTCTTTAAGAGAATAAAAAATATACTGAAATATAGAATTAAAGGCTTTATGCAAGCATACAAATGTATTATCTTTAGCTATCAGTGTTCTTACTTGTCAGAGTACTCAGCAAGTATACTTGTGATGTTTTGTTAACAACTTTGCAAATCATCACAGAAGCCAAATCATGCACACAAACACCTAATTTTGAAACAGTAAATAGGCATACTTGAAGTTAAAAAAAAAATGTTTCTTCTGGGACTTTTCAAAGGTTTGTACTAATTTAAGTCATCCTAGAAACTCTGAGATTAAAGGATAAGAAACAGCCAGGCTCCTGTCTAACACAAGAACTAAAACTTTCTAAAGCTTCTTGCAAGCGTTGTCAGAGCCACTATGTAACTGTAGCCCTCAAGTCCTCTCCCCCTGCACTGCTTCCTGACCGCCTTCATCCGCCCACTTCCACCCACCAGAACTTACTTTCTCAAACACAAGCCATTCTCATGCTCAAATATCACAGTTCCTCTCCCTCTTGATGACAGGCTAAAAGACTCGGACCTCTAAAGAGTTTATGAACTAATGTCTTCTGATTTGCCCTAAAACATTAAAGTAACTTTACATTCTCCAGAAGATGTACACATTTAGTATTTTTAAATGTTTTTAATTGCAAATTTTCATGTCAGTATTCCAAGTTAACTAGGAAAAAATAATGTGCCAAGAAATTTTACCACATTTTTCTGATTGCTCCCCATATTCCCTAGTATAAGGCTGAGAAACTCAATTTTAGATGTGCTGACATCTCCCCTACACGCTAAACACACTGTGGAGCACATGATAATCTGGGCCCAACCTCTTCTCCTTTCCTCCACAAACATTCTAGGCATATCTCTGAGCAGTTAATCCTCCTTATTCTTCCATTTGCCTCCTCTTGGTCTACATGAAGTATACATACCCAGGGCTACCTCAAATTCTACAGAAGTCCCTTCCTTCCCCAACAGCTTGCACTCCACCATTACGCTAATCAAAGTTGGCCTCACATTGTTCAGGTCTATAAGTGTATACTACATATAGGCATAAAGCATCCATTTTCTTGTGTTTTGTATGAAAGTAATACTCTGACAGGTTCAGTCTCAGATCTAAATATATTGATGCATAGGAAGCAGCTAGCACACTAAGGACACCTAGTAAGAGTCTAGTTAATGCATCTGTTACTACCCAACCTGGGCTAGCCTGAGTGGCCAATGAGCAAACTTAGAGCCTACTCTTGTGCGTATTCATTCATATTCCTAGTTTGCTGTCTCTTGCATGTATTCAATAATTGTTTGGTTGATAAAACTTATTCAGTTAAAAATAATCTCCTAGTAAGTTCCTAACTTGGTCCAAACTCTAATGAGAATCAAAAGTAGCATGTTCATCATTTTTAGCTGATAATTTTAATTAATCAGTCTATACTATACTTTATGCATAAATATGTATCTCCAAGTATAACTCTGAAAGTATTCATGTAGTAACGAGTACCCCAATATCCAAAATGATTGATACAGTTACTCATGAGTCTAAATTAACCTAAAAACATTAGCATTAATCCAATCCACAAATTAAGTCACCAGCAAATTATCTCTGTTTATCCTTCTTTTTGTATAAAAGAAAGTAAGCTTGGGGGGGGGACATTTTTTGTTTTTGTGTTTTTGGTTTTTCAAGACAGGGTTTCTCCATATAGCCCTGGCCTTCCTGGAACTTGCTCTGTAGACCAGGCTGGACTCAACTCAAAAGATTCACTTGCCTCTGCCTCCCAAGTGCTGGGATTAAAAGCTTGTGCCACCACCATTCAGCCCAAGTATAAGCTAAATCTTAAACCCTTCTTTCCAATTGGTATTTATGAGACCCTCAACAGTGACCAACAGAATTCCTGGGAGTCTTAAACAAGGAATGGGATGTTTCTAAACAAATTTATAACTAATTTTAAACATGAAGAATAGATAACACTCAGATATAAGCAGGTCTTGTGGTTAGCAATACAATGTAAGCACAGCAATGGTTAAAGACTGGAAAAAAAAGAAACAGCAGGAGGACATCAAAAGAAAGCTTACAGCAAACACACTCTGTGTCACAATGTAAACACAAGCACAGGCCAACCTAGAGAAGAGCATGACTCAACGTGGCATACATACAGCACACTCCAGTCAACCAGTCACTCAAATATGGCATTAATAAGGTAGTGGCTACTGGATAAGTCTTCTTAGGAACACAGGTGAATGACAATTAAAAGCTTGGATTAATATTTTTCCAATCATAACCTGAAAAAAAATCCCAGTATATTAGAGAAAGTCCCACAGCATAGGTGTTTTAACACTTCTGGATAAAGTGGTCCTTTGAAATAGTTTAATACTTTGAACTAAGAACATTTTAAGGTTTTGTTGAGATTTTAATACATCTAAAAGACATACCTTAAAGTTTTTATTTTATCCTACTAAAAATATACAAAATCAGTGAAGTGATAAAATCTTTATAATAAGCACTAAAGAATGTTACTTTCATTCATTAAAAAATTATAGAGCACTTTAAAGTTAATGTTGGTTGCTTTAAAATTCTGAAACAATTAGCTGTTTGTGTGTGTGTGAAAACAATGTTAAATTATTCTACATATTCTCCCAAATTGTGTTTTGTGAACATATACATACATATATATGCAGAGAGAGAAAGCTTACTTTTGCCCTTCCAAGAGTTCTCAGAAACCATTATTTCAATTTTGATAAGTTCAACCACTCCCCACTGTTGATGCTGTATGTGTTAAACAAAAAAAAATTTCAAAAGTACTGATTTATAATATAATTTGTCAGCTTCCAGTCATCAATCTTTAATCTCAATTAGATTTTAATCATTTAAATTACTTTTTAAACTAAATATATGTGTATGTGTGCACACATACAATTTAAAATTTTACATGATATTATAAATATTGGTTCTACATTATTAAAACATTTCAGACAATGGCTCTGTTTATTTTGATGGTATCTCTGCTAATCTCCGCAAGAATACTTTTCTTGCTCCAAACTAAGATCAAGCCAGATTTAAAAAACAAATTTAATCTTAATATACACTAACATAAACCCTTGGGAGGTAAGCTTCAATGAAAAGGTATCTTTTAGATTGTATTAATGAGGCAAATTCCAAATAAGTTCCTAACAATTAAGTAGTAAAAATACTAACCTAGAGAAAACAGAAAGTGGTGTGGCTGTCAATTTACAAAACTATTAAAAGTACCAACAGTGAAATGACAGATTTAACTGGGAACCATTGAGAAAAGTTCTCTCACAATTCTTTCAAAACTTTTCAAATTTCAAAATCAAAACAAAATTTATTTCTCTTACAACTGATGCTCATGTATTTATCCATCATCCATTAACACAGTCTAGAACGTAAACCTTGGGTTTGTCTGTGGCTCCACTTCCTGAAGTATAAAATATCACCATCAATTTATGTTCCAGGCTTAATATAACAAGTGGAGCCATAAAAAAGAACTAACCTCAAAACTATGATAAAATGAGAAAGGGCCCTACAGAGTCCATAGAAGTCAAAGCAATTTTCAATATATTTTAATTACAAGTGACTTTCAATATACATTTCTCCAAAAGCCAGCTTTACTGACTATATTAACAGAAACTTATTAAAATTACTATGATTCAACTTAGATACTGCACAGTCTTAGAAGCTGAAACTTTAAATGGAAATGTTGAACTTTTTAAAATTAATACTCGAACAAGGAAAAAAACTTGTGATCAACAGAAGTAATTCCAAGGTTAACATTATTTCTGTAAACTTAGTTAAAAGCACTACAATACAAACTCATTTTATGTGATACGTCTGATTTTTCTCACTAAGAATCACCTTGTCTTTTCCACTAGGCCATAAAGAAATACAAAATTAAAAAGGTTTCACCTTATTAAAATTCCATCTGCACTTATTTTCTTGATATGATGGTCTCAATATAACATACTTGTTAAAATAGTCAATAAACATCTAAATTCTAGATCACTGCCTTTCTGCCAATTACATTCAATAAGACATTATGCAATCATCTACTAATCAAACATTTCTTTAAAAAAAAAACTACACTCCTATAGTTTAGAAGTCAAAGTAATTCTGTTACATTCCCACAGGAGGCAATAAGTTCTCAACCTACAGCCCTACTTAACTAGCTTATCACTGTTCCCTTCTACACTTGCCACATTTTTATTAGAAAATAACGATTTGAGCAGGAAACCATCCAATCTGTCCCTCCCTCACGGTATTATGTACCTAGAGATGATTATTCTATAATCGCTTATACAAGGCAACCAGTGATGGGTTCCCTGTGTCAGCTGAACAGGATCTGCTAAGTTTTGGGGTACCTTAAATAAGCTGATCAGTATGTTCTACACCCTACAACTCCCACACTGCCTGACAACGTTTACCAACATCCTTCTCTCTACAACAGGAAATAGCCTGTCACAGAACTCAGAGGAAGGCTGCTTCCATCTAAAGACTCCTGAACACTTCCCAGAGCAGCTGTTAGTGACTACCAGGCGCCTCTCGGGCTATCGCTGTAGTTAAATTAATAGTGGGTCATCTTCTTCCTCTTTAACCTTGGTATTCCTCCAGAAAAACTAGAGATTTACCTTAAAAATAAACACAGCAGGAAGGAAAATAAGTTACTCTAACCCCACCACTTTGCCCCAGGAAATCATTTACATCATTGCTTAAACCACACCAGATCAGTTATATAAGACAACGAAGGCTTTAAAAGCATACAATTTTCTACTTAACCTTACCAAACACATTGGCGACTTTTCGGTAAGTGCCAGAACGTTCTGTATTTAAAAGATGCCGGTGCACTCCATCACAACTATGCTGCCCAAATTCACGTCACAAATACCCTGCACTTGGTAAATTTTAAGTGTGTTTCTGGTTACCTGCTGCGCCTTCTGCACCCTTTGTCACCCAGTGATGCTCTCAAACAGTATATACTTTCCATCCCTGACAACGGCCTCGTACCCCACAGAAACACACCAGACTTTGACGTTTCTTCATAACCACTAATGCCACTAGGTGCTGTGGCTCTCAAAGAATCTCCTCAGCAGCTTCCCCTGGGACACAGCGCTCAGCCGGGCTCACAATCGGTAAGACGCTGCCAGCTGCCTTTGCAAAGGCAGCAAAGGCAGACTCCATACCGCATTGCTGCTGCTGCTGCTGCTGCTGCTGCTGCTGCTGCTGCTGCTGCTGCTGCTGCTGCTGCTGCTACCGCCTACTTTCTCCCGCAGTTTTAGGAAGCGGGGAAATGAGCCCAGTCCCCTGCAGACCCCAGTGGGCCCTTCGTCCGCACGAAAGAGAAACCACTGCATCAGCTGGGAAGCTCGCAGAAACCCACTAAAGGGCGGAGAAGCCGCAGTCAAGGCGCCAGTCGGGTGGACTAGGAAGGCGTCCGAAGTGCGACGGTCGGCGCCGAGGCAACCGTGGGGCGCCCCCCTCAGGGATGGGGGTCCGGCCCGGGGGTCCCGCCAAGCCTGCCCGCCGCCGCGCGGGCCTCACCTGTCAGCAGCGCCTGGCGCTCGCCCGCAGCCGCAGCCGAAGGAGACGCAGCCGCTCCGGCCGACCCCGACGAGCGCCGCCCGCGGAGGTGCCGGGGCACCAGGTCGCATCCGTCCGCCGCGCCGGCCACCAACAGCCCGAAGAGCAGCAGGGAAGCCCAGCGCCGCCGGAGAGGGCAGCCGGAGGCCCGGCCGGGTGCCGCGGCGGGAGGAGCGCTCCCACGAGCCGCCGGCCACTCGCTCGCCGCCAGCTGCCCCGGGCCCCGCCGCCTCGGAAACGGACTCCCGCCGGGCGCTAGCCGGCTCCCTGCACCGGCAGCCCGCGGAGCTCGGCTCCCCGCCGCGTTCATTGGCTCCGGTTATTTAAAAAAAAAAAAAAAAAAAGTGGGGGAGCGCTGTGGTACGGCGTCTTCCGACCCGGCGCGACACCCGCGCAGCTGCCGCGGCGACACCGGGATCCGCTGCTCTGGCGCGGCCAAGCCCCAGCCCAGCGCCCGCGCCGCCGCCGCGGCGCATCCCCCCGCCCCCTCCGGCCCGCGCCCGCCGTAGTACCACGCTCGGCCGGGACACCTCCCTCCCCTCACACACTCGCTCGCATACCAAGCCCCCGCCTCCCTCAGCCCGGACACGGCGCAGGCGCGACGCGGGGAAAGTGCGCGTGCGCGGCGCCCGGCCCCGCCCCCGGGGGCGTTCCCAGGCTGGTGGGCGGGGTCCGGAACAGCCGGCCCGCCGGTGTTGGGTGAGCCAAGGAACCCGAGCGGGAGGAAGGAGTGCGTCTAGCCCACGCGGAGATCGTGTGATGGGCAGCCTGGGGACCTGGAGAAAGCGTGTCGACGTCGCAGATCCTCTAAGTGTTCTACCGCATGGGTCAGAAAAATGTTGCAGTAGGAACGACCTCCCCTAACTTGGATGTAGGTGGGGCTTACCGGTTACCAGCTGTGTAGAGGTGGAGGGTAACCCAGCCTAATGTTGTATTTACTTAACAAACATTTGGCAAAGCGCTTGCTCTGTGCTAACGTGCTAGGAATTTCTCTAAGCAACTTACAGCGGCATAGTGTAACGCATCCTTCTCATCGCCATTTTACAAACGACGAAATCAGAGCCCTGAAATGTTAACCCACCGTCCCACAGCTAATAAATGGACACGGCCAGATTTAGCAACGACTAAATGGAAATGTTCAAATAATTTGCTCTAGCTTTTTACTGTTCTCCATGCTGACATTACCTGTAGACCTTGCCACACGGTTCCTGTCCCACCCCCTCCTATAGACTCTGCCAGCTGAACAGGTTGCCACAACTACAATATAGGCTTGACCATTTTGCTTCTCTGAAAGGAGGCAAAGCTTTGTACATTCAAGATGTTCATTTTATTATAAATTCTGCCCGGGACAGATTTAATTGGCTTAAAGGTGGAAATAATCAGAATCTGTTTCATCGAAGTAATTGCCATCACTGGGTTGGAATTATGTCGTTTTTCGTTTGTTTTATTTTGTTTTAATTGTGGGAGTGCCCTGTGGATGGCATTCAACCGCGAGCTACATACGGCAGAGACCCATATACCAAAGCATTTCTTCAGGAACCCTTTGAATTGTAAAAGGAGGTGCACACACACAATTATTTAAGATCTTGTAGCTAGGATTGTTAAGAACATCTGTTCTTAACTGCTGGTTTTTGCTGCTGGCTTGGACTTTAGATTATTTTATTTCAGAAGTCAAAAAGTCAAAATAGCTTCCAGACTAATAGGTAGCTTGACCAAAAGAGCCTCAGATAGACCTCATTGTGGAAGAGGCAGAAATGAGCTGCACGGCTGTTTCTTGAAATACTTCTTGGGGGCATTGTGTTGGTGGGGGAGTGGGCAATTCCTTACAGGGCAACAGTAAGGATCTATTTTGCTTGCTGAAAGGAACAGCAGTGAAGTCATGTGTTTGCTGAGTAGACAGTGCTGCTGGGACACCAGGAAACCATGAAGTAAACAAGTTGGTTTCCTACTCTCCAGGAGGCATCATCTAATTCATCCATATTTGCTGAACACATAATATATACGCCAAGCAAAGTATTATATGGAGGAGATTCAACAGACTAAGAAACACTTGCAAAAGTCAAATAGACAGCACTTGAAGCTATGAGATTGCCAGCAGTCCTTTCCTGGGAGACTTTACCACCTTGCACATAAAATAAAATGTATGTCTATTAAGTAATTATAGGTTATGACAGGGTAGGAATCAGTTACTAAAGTGGGTAGTGTGAATGATGTTATAGAAATAACAATATAAAACCAGGAAAAAATAACAAATCACTGGCCCAAGCTTCTTTAAACAAAGAGGACGGATCATTTCTTTCAAAGACAGGGTGCCCACACTGAAAAGATACAGTGTTATAAATATTTATGTCTCTCAAGTGGGTCACAGGTAAGGAACCAGCATTCACTATGGAGGCCTCTCTCAGATGGGCACGGGTTAAAATAAATCCTCTACCTCATCTTTTTCGTGGGCACCAACGTTTCTGACTATTAAAGTGAGCAGTTGTGTTGCAAGTTGTCACTCAGAGGGGTACACTCTCCCTGTATATAGCATTGGCCTGGGTAACAGGCAAGAGCAAGCCCATTCTTTACAAGAAAATCCCATCTGTAGAATTACCCATGCTTTCAATTGCAAGCCACACATCACAGGTTTTGAGGGTGGCAATCAGATTGTCTTCCATGGTTCCCTTTCCTTTCCCACGTAATCTAGAGGGTCCTGGCCGTCCTTTCCTTTGCCATTCCCATTCAAAAACTACCTGAAACCCCTTTATCTTGATGACTTCCCTCCTCCATCCCAGTCTCCTCCTTTTAAAGTCCAAACCTCACAACTGTGCCATGTATTTCCAGAACGTGTTCATTGTCTTTTCACAGTCATGACTTCAAGCATCTGATTTGAACTTTGTTATCAGACCAACCTCGTAGAAACCTCCACTCCATCTTTTCCGTGTGACAAGAAGGCAAGTTAATTAGGAATCCAATTATACCTACAACACAGTTATTGGTAGTTGCAGTGGTGTGGAAAAAATAGTAACAAAGAAAGCCTTCCCTGGGTGCCTGGCACCCAGGTACTTTGTACTTGGTGACTCTGGCCTTAGGCTCTAGGCGTGTACTCTAAACGTGTCCTGTTAGATTTAAACGCATCGCGCTTTGCCTAGGCTGCTCGATTTCATCTTCCTGCAGATGAGTCCAACTCTCCGTGCACGCCCAACGCATAAGTATTGAACCGGCTCCTCCCCATTCCTGGAGCAAACCCTCCCCATCCACAACCCCTACTCCCCCAACAGACTACACAGCCTGAGCCGAGCTCCAACTTGGAGAACCGGATCTCGGCTGGCAGCGTAGCTGGGCGCCTCGCGTGCGTGGCTCCAGCACAGAGCGCGCCAGGGTTCCGTGGGCGGACCATCCGCGCAGGCCCGACACCCAGGTGGTGACGTCACCGCGTGGGCGGGCGCGGCGGCTCTAGGAGGGAAAGCTGTGGGCGTGGGGCGGGATGGAAGTATCACCCAGGGGAATTCCGGCTGAGGTCGGGCCTGCCCACAGCTTCCCCGGCCTGACTGTGACCCCGGGGAGTGGGGGTTCCTGCGACATCAGAGTAGTGGCGCACCATGGGCAAGTCCTCTTTGCTAGCCCTTCTTAGATAGCTCCTTGGGAAACGCAAGAAAAACCATCCTCTTTGTGGAAACCTGTTTGTGAGTTCTAGCTTCCTTGGATATTAAGGTCCTGAGAACTTGGAAATCGTCAAAATGATAATAGATAATACGGTTTCAAATTTGAAGCAATGAAAATTTCCTAATATAAGTAGGATCTTTATAGTTGTGGAGTACATTAGAACACTAAAAGGGGGGGAGTAGTAAAAATTGTTCGCTAGCAAGCCCCAGTTTAGTGAAGGTGGAAAATCTGTGCTTCTTTCTCAGGTAGTGGAGGAAGGAAGCTTTTAAAAAGCCACTCCACAAAACAAAAGAAAGTCAAATTTACCCACCAAAGGCAAGTGGATAGGTGGTTTTGTGGCATAATTAGTTACTAATCAAAATAAGTTTGCTTTGTTATTGTTTAATTCGAAGTGTTAGGTGAGAGTTGTTCAATTCATGGTATCTCTGATAAGTGCTGGTGCCCTGTGGTAGGAGCAGTATTGACCTTTCCTGTACGAGTGGAACTAGATGAAGAGAAAAGTAAAACTATCTCAGCTGAAAACGACTAGAGATTCGAATGGTGGTGCAGGCTAGAATACCAGCCCTTCATAAGGTAGGTGAGGGCACTTACACAAGAGATACTACATGACATACACTGACATGTGTGTATCTGAGAGCACTTGAGACTGAAACGGTAACTCGTGAGATGGAAAAATATTTTAGTAAAATGCAAGAAAGCGTGCTTCTGAGTGCACACCAGGCACCCAGCGTCTGGGTGGGAGGAGCTGGAGATTGTGGAAGTCAAGGCCAGTGTAGGGTCTAGGTACCAGCTCTGTTCTAGAGTGAAGGATGGAAAGAAACTCAGTGGTGGAATGTGTGTGGTTCGATCCCCGTAACACACACACACACACACACACACACACACACACACAGAGTTCATAACCCACCAAAAATTGGAAAAAAAAAAAAAAGAAAGAAAGAGAAACCAAAATTAAAACAACAGCAAGCTATTGGCATAATAAGTTAGGGAAACATCCCCATTTTGATGGCACCAAAAATTAAATAGAATACTTAAGAGTAAAAAGGCTATGAAAGATCTCTACAATGAAAAAAAGTGTGCAACACTTCCTAAAAAAAAAACAAGTGAGGACAGTGTTAAGTGGAAATATAGCCTGTGTGATGCGAGGGTTAAAATATTGCTTCTCCCCAAAGAGAGCTACAGATTTAGTAGAATTCTAACCAACGTTCCAATATTTTTTTTTCTCAGAAACAGAAAAACAATTCTAAAATTTGTGTTGAACTAAGGAAGATGTCAAATGGCTAAAGCAATCTTATACAAAAAGAACAAAGCTAAAGGCATAGCATTACCTGATTTCAATATATATTTGAAAGCTACTATAATCAAAATACATGGTGCTGCCATCAAAAAGAGACACATTGATCAGTGAAACAGACAGAAAGCTAAAAATAAATCCAACTCTTTATTGTCAGTGAATCTTCAACAAGTATCAGGAGCAAACAAATAGGAGGAAATGATCTGTTTAATCAATAGTGTTGAAAAATCTGGATATCCACATGCAGAAGAATGAAAGTAGACCCTTATCTTACATCATAATAAAATTCACCTCCAAGTAGAGAAAGCCAGGCTGAAGAGGTGGCTTAGTGGTTAACATACTGCTGCAGGATCTGGTTCCCAGCACCCACATGGTAGCTTATAGCTATAGGTAACTCCAGTTTGGGGATCTGATTGTTCTCTCTGTCCTCTGCAGGCTCCTGTACATAGGTACTCATACAAGTATAAGCACATACGTATAAAATAATAAATAAAAATTTAATGGCTAAAAGACTCAAAATGAAAATAAAGGAAACATAAGACTGAAAAGAGATGGAAAACTGAGGAGACAGGCCACTGAGCTAGCCACGACTTTGCTGGGTCTCTCCCGTGTCCCAAGAGGGTAGTTTGGCGCCTACTGTGTTTTGGAACAACACTGGAGATTGAGAGAAAAATGCAGCTCCCATTGCCCATCATCTAAAGGTTCCTAAAGGACACGTGAACTCCCCCACACTTTTCGATTCCTGCCACCTTTCTCTCCTGGCATCAGGGAAGCCGGATCCCAGCACAGCAGCGGCAGCAACATTAGCTATGCATGAGCTGAGCCAGTGAGTGAATGAAAGCCAACACTCCTCTCCAGCTGTCCACCTGCAGCCTGCAGCTTGCCAGTGGAGCCAAACACTTTTGCAACAAAAAATATCTCTCAGGGGAAAATGACAAGCGATTTAAAACGTGAAGAAAGGTATCATTAGGACATGTCCCAAAGTAATATGGTGAACCTGGAACATGTGGAATATCACAACATTCTGGCCACAGTCACCAAGGAGGCCCTAGAGATCAACAAGCCTTGCTCCAAACACAACATAAGCATTGATTTCTGTGTTGTGATCTAGCATTCCCAAGTGTTAATAGTATTATCAAATAGAAAACTATGACCAAGCAAATCAAGAGAGGCACAGAAACTTAATTCAACATACTGATAATAGAATAACCATGAACTTAAAAGTGCAACTTACAGGAGCAAAGAGCTATTTGGGTCATGATTCCAGAGCTTACTGACCAAGGTAAGCTGTCTCCATGTTTTCTGGGCTCATGGTGAGGTAGGGTATCATGGCCAAAGGATGTGGTGGAGTCAGGTTCACATCATGGCAGAATGGAAGCAGAGAGGCCAAAATATAACATTCGAGGCCATATCCTACTTCCTCTAGTTATAGCCTACCTCCTAAGCTTCTAACACATCCCCAAATAGTGCCACAAGCTGGAGAAAAGGCCTTCAACACACAAGATTACAGGAGATATTTCATATTTAAAGTGGAATATTTCAATCCTGGTTTTCAAAAAACGTGCGTCTATCCCTGTGTTGTCTAGTTTTATGTTAACTTGTCATGAGTTAGAGTCAGATCTGAGAGGACAGAACCTCAACTGAGGAAATACCTCCATACGATCAGGCTGCTGGCAAACCTGTAGGGCATTTTCTTAATTAGTCATTAATGGGGTGGTGCTGATGGTTCTAAGTTCTATAAGAAAGCAGGCTGAGCAAGCCATGGGGATCAAGCCAGTAAGCAGCATCCCTGCATGGCCTCTGCATCAGCTCCTGCCTCTAGTTTCCTGCCGTTTGAGTTCCTGTCCTGACTTCCTTTGATGATGAACAGTGATGAGGAAGTGTAAGCCTAATAAACCCTTTCCTCTCTAAGTCATGGTGTTTTATCTCAGCAATAGTAATCCTAACTAAGACAATCCCTCCATGCATTTAATCCACTTCCAAGACTCTCAGAGTCTCAAAAATTTTACCATGTCTCAAAAACCCACATTGAAAATCTGCTCTGGGACTTAAGCCAAACTCTTACGAAGTATCTCTGGAAATAAAGAAGGAAGACTACATACTTCAGACATACAATGGTGGAGCAGAGTTCATGTTCCCTTTACAAAAGGAAGGAATTAGAGACAGATGATCAAAACCATGATCAAAACCAAGTAGGACAAACTTTAAAACCCGTATCTCTATATTCAATATCCATGACATATAGTCACCTGATGTGAGCTCCTAAGGGGTTGGATAACCTCCACACCTCCCACCCCACTCCCACCCCACCCCGACCCTGTACTTCTCACTCTTAATCCCACATCTTCACTTGCATTGGTTTCACTCGTGTGTACCTTACTTTGGCAAACATTTCACACTCCTGGTATCTGTTTTCCAGAGCTGTCCTTGTTTCTTAGAGTTCATTCTCATAGCTTCAAGTATCAGCTTTCTGAGACTCCCTGCAGTAATTTCTGACCTCCCAGATTTCCCTTTGAAACCTATGTGGAAGTTTCCATAACCCATAACCCTGTAATTCTCCGATTCTCCATGCCTGTAAAACCAGCATTGGCTAGGCAATACCAAGGTCTACTCCCAGTTTGAGCAAATGAGCATGGTGACATTAATTCTGGGGAACACCTCCTTCGGAGCCTTTGGTGAACAAGGGGGTCATAGGTGTTATGATTCCAGCCACACAGCGTGGTTGGCACTTCCAGGTTCCAGGGCCACGCATGTGCGGACAAGCTCTCAGGCAAAAATATCTAGCTGCCGTGGACACTTTAAAAGACCCTGCGTGACCCATGTGCGGCATGGTTGCACCACCTACATATGACGCAGCTGCTTAAGCCCTTGTGCGCATGCGTGAGCTCCGTCCTCTGCATTATGATGTAGTTACGTCATCCCCCTGTGCACACGCTCTAGGCAGCCTTTAAAAGCTGTACACGCCATCTTCAGCCCTTTCTTTCTGCACACCAGGCCTGTACATGTCTCCTCTAATAAAACTCCTAAGCGGATTTGTTGCGTGTTTTGTGCTTCCTTCCCAGTCACGCCAGATAATTTCAATAGAGGTACTTTGTCTTGGAAAATAGTTTTGTCTTTCACTCAAGCCTGCACATTTATCCTTTTGACTCTGGGGTGAATGATTTCTGTTATTCTTGAGGATTCTCGAGTAGTCTCGAGGATCTTTCCTACTGATCAAGTGTGAAGTTTTTGCTTCTTTTTAATGAAGCCAATCTCTAACAACTATACCCTCCTTGATTCAAATTAAAATACGCTCCTTTTCTGGTTAAACTTTTTAAAAATATTTAGTGTTCTACTCCTTGCTCCTTATTCTTACTGTAAACCTGGGTAAAAGCCGCAAGACATGCTCATGCAATAGCCTGAGTGCTGGCTGCCTTGAAACTTCCTTCATTAGATTATCTAAGCCATTGTATTTCAATTCTTATCTGATAGCATCTCGCGGCATAGGTAAAATGTACACAAAGCTCTTGTCGCAGTTTGATGTGTGTGCCTCTAGTTCAGTTCCCAGTGGAGTTCTCATTTCCCTCTGAAACCTTATGAACCCTGCATTTTCAGTCCCTTCCACATTCGGGTCTTCTGAGCTCCCTCCAGAATCACGAAACCCTGCTGGTGGCATTCCAGTGATTCTCCAGCCTGCATTTGTAAATGTTTCCAAACTCCCCCCACATCACTCAGAATAGCCACAACAACCCCACCACCGACCTGCTATGTTCGACTTTCGGTTTCTATAACAAACACCTGACTTAACTATAACAAACAAATGACTTAAGGGAGGAAGGATTTAATTGGCTCACAGTTCCAGGGGTTTCATATAAGCTTAGCTAGCTTCTATTACTTTGGGCCTGCCTCAGTGTAGACTTCTCAGGGCAGTGGGGATATGTGATCCAGGGGCTGATTGCTTCTTACAGTTGAGAGGCTTAGGCAGAGAGGAAGGAGCCAGGGCAAGGCAAGCCACCCAAGGATGTCCCCTCTCCCCTAGTGACATACTTTCCCCAGCCAAGCTTCACCTCCTACAGCTTCCAGGACTTCACAAAATAGTTGGGGACCAAGACTTCAGCACATGGTCCTGGAGGAGATATTTCATGTTTAGGCCATAATATTGCTGGGGCATAATATTGACTATAATATTTTTGTAGCACACCTTTATCTCCATTACTTAGGAGGTAGAGGCAGGCAGAGCTTTATGATTTCCAGGCCAGCCAGTGCTATCCAGTGAAATTTTGTTTTTTAAAAAAAAAGATATTTAGACACATTTTATAAGATGAATTATTGTGGAGAAAATAGTTTAAATGGGGAAAGTGGATATACACAAGTAAAATATATTCTGTGTTAGACAGTAATACGTACTAAATGAAGCTAAGCTGGTAAGTGACTTTTAAAGCAAAAATCTGTGCAAAATGAGATAATTGCACAAATAATCATGAAGGGAGGATTCCAACTAAGGAAAGGTTCTAGGAGAAGGTACACATGTCATGTTCTGAAACACCAAGGAGGAAGAGCATTTGAGGAAAGGAAGAACAGGTGCTCCAGGAGAAGTACTAGAGACCAAAAGGCTCAGAGTCTTCCAGGGGTAAGAACTACAGCTGCTTCTTCCAATAAAGAAGTTTGGAAACCATTGGATAGAGTGATGTGACTGGCATTTTCCTATAATCGGAACTCTCAGGGCAGGAAGTGAGAATGGCCATAAGGGGCTACCTATCGTGCAGTCGGGCGACAGCAGTCGGTCTAGATTCATGGCAGGAGAAATGAGGACAAATGGGGGACATGCTGGTAAAGGCTGAAGGTTAAGTCAGTCAGATCTGGGGATCAACTGGCTATAATTTGTGACAGAGGGGAAGTAAAAAGTGAATCTGAACTCTGGTCTTGAGTAGCTAGAAGAACAGAGTTGTCATCAGCTGGGGAAGGAAAGACCGTACGAAAAGCAAGTTGAAAGCCTGGGCAGGTGGTGGAAGAGCTCCGGTCACGCGGTTGGAGATGCGTGCAGTTTGAGATGTCCAAAAGAAACCACACGGACACTCAGACACTCAAGCCTAGAGTTCAGAGGGAAAGCCCAGGCTGGAGAGTTAAACTTAGCAGTCCATTAGCATACCGACTGTGCTTAAAGCCACGAGATTATTCATGCTTGTCACAAACATGCTCTTCCTGTCTTGGTCTCTGTACACTAAACAGGTGCAAATGAAACAAACAGTACTTAGCCCAGCCAGGAACAAATTTATAGGCTTCACTATTCATAGAAGTATCATTAGATAAATATTTAAGTAACAGGAAAGACAGGCTTAGTTAACTTAAAACAATCCAGAGTAAGTTTATTAAGGGAAATCCAGTAGCTTGTACGAAGTGTGAGATGTTGAAGGGAACATCTAATAATAAGTAGGAAAGTTTGGAATAAGTTAACCTTAGAATTAGTCCATTTTCCATCACCAGTCATAAATTAAATGTCTAATAGTAGTCTGCTAGAACTGTGTACTATTAGGAAAGAAAGAAGTGGTAACAGAATAAATAGGTGATAGGTAGGTAGATAGATAGATAGATAGATACATAGATACATAGATAGATATAGACAGATAGACAGACAGACAGACCTTAAAGCACTTAGCTTCCACGGTGATAGAGGCCAAAAAGTCCTATGACTGTCCATTTGCAAACCAGAGACCCAGGGAAACCTTCTATGTGTCTAAGTCAGGATTTCTATTGCTGTGAAGAGACACCATGACCATGCCAACTCTTATAAAAGGAAACGTTTAATTGAGGTGGCAACTTACCATTCAGAGGTTCAGTCCATTATCATCACGGCAGCGAGTATGGTGGCATGCAGGCAGATGTGGTACGGGAGAAGTAGCCAAGAGTCCTACGTCATGCAAGCAACAGACACTGGGCAGTATCCTGAGCATAGAAAACCTCAAAACCCACTCCCACAGTGACACAGTTCCTCCAACAAGGCCACACCCATTCCAACAAAGCCACAACTCCTAATCGTGCTACTCCTTGAGATAATGGGGGGCCAATTACATTAAAACTATCACAGTGTAGCTCAGTTCGACTATGAGGGCCTCTTGATCTGTCGAACTGATGCAAGCCAGTCCCAGAGTCCCAGGGTTGGTTTTAAGAAGGCTGATGTTGGAAGTTGCTGAATCCAAGAGGGATTCAGCAAATCAGCTCTCTCTGCCATTTCAGTTGTGCCTGCCTCTATTCGGTGGCTCTTCCCTCGTAGTAGACTGAGGTTAGCTGCCAGACTCGCAGAAATACCCACACAGACACACCTGGAACTGCAGCAGATTTTACTAGCTACCTAAGGATCTTATTCCGGCCAAATCGGCACTGAGAAGTAAGTTTCATAGGCTGCTGTAGAAGTGTCACATGCCGAGTGGCTTGAAAGACTATCTCACATTGCTGGAGACTGCAGGTTCGGAATCTGGAGGTGGTAAGTCCAAAATCAGAAAGTCAGCAGCGTTGGTTCCTTCTGAGGCTGAGGAGGAAGCTGTGTGCTAGACCTCTGCTCAGACTGCAGATAAACTTCTTCTTCTATCTCTTCACATCACTGTCCCTACTTTTCTCTCTCTGTGTATGATGTGTTTATGTATGCAAGTACATATCTGCGCATGTATGCAGAGGTGTCCTTCCTCAGTGGGCAACCAAATAACTCACACCATCATGCCCAGAGGTTTGCCATGGCCTCTGAGGATTCAAACTCAGCTTTGATGCTTGCAAGGCAAAGGCTTCACCTTTTAAGCCATTTCCCTAAGCCCGGAATCTTTCCTCCAGGCATCTCTCTCTAAATTTCCTCCTTTTGTACAGACATCATAGTATAGTGAATTATAGATGCACCTAATGACTTCAATCTAACAGCCTAGTTAACAATTCGGCCATAAATATGTGTTTCATTTACTTTATTATTTGCACACGCATGTATGTATTGTGCGTGCATATGTGTGTGTGTGTGTGTGTGTGTGTGTGTGTGTGTGTATCTGTGCGTGTGTGTATACATGCTAGAGGAAAGCTTTTGAGGGCTGGTTCTGTCCTTCACCTGCTGAATGCTGACACTGAACTCAGGTCATTCATCTTAGTGGGCAAACCTCTTCACCTGCTGAGCCATCTCTCCTGTCCCCCTTTTTCTTTTTTATTTATTTATTTTTTTTGTTGTTAAATGGAAAGGAGAGTAACAACCATCAAATTTGATTACATTCTGAGACAAGGTTAGGACTTTCACATATGGATTTGGAGGAGACACAATTAAACCCATCACAGTGTCTGTAGGGATAGAGGGGGACGCGTAAATGTATGCATTTAGCAGTAGCTGGAAAAAGCGGGCAGTCAAGCTATAGACTGATAAAGAACATGGCTTGGTAAGACAGCAATCTGCACAGAGTCCCAAGAAAACCTCCCACTGACATTAACAGGCTATAAAAATAATGAGTATGTCCCTCTCCTTAAGGCCTTTTGCAGATTCAAAAGTTTTTTGGATGCCCCTCAATTTAACCTGGAAAATAATTTAGAATTTAAAGAGACATAAAACGAACTTAGAGGTCCACCGGAGAGTTAGAGAGCCTTAACTTTAGGTGAGGGATAGCTAATCTCTTCCTTTCACAAAAGGCATTAATACACACAAGTGTATCAGCATTACTAAGTACAGTCATTTTGCTGCCTGCTAACACCTGAGGTCTAAAGGAATGATCACACGCACCCACATCAAAAAAAAAAAAAACCTTCCCATTTAATGATGGAGACAGATTAACAAGTATTTATATATAATTTTAGTAACCTAAAACAGTGACGAAATACCGTGCCACAAAACCACCTTCCAGCTGGGGCTCTGAGGAAGATTTTGATGACCAGCTGAGGAAGCTGTTGCTAAGTTAAACGTTAACTAGGCAAAGAGGAAGTGAAAACATTTTAATAATGAGCAAAACCATGAGCCCTTGCAGGAACGAAGCCTCAGGCTTCAAAGTAGTACTGTTGATCAGTTTTGACCATGCAGTGCATACTTACAAGATCTTTGTAAAGTTAAGGCAGCATCAGTGGCAGCAAGGCTTCTCAGAACCCAGGAAAGAAAGCTCATTCTTGGGCTGCCAGGGAGCTCAAAGCTGAGTTTACTGCTTAACAGCCATGTAGGAGTGTAAATCTGTATGTACTGACTAATTCTATGTCACCTTGACACAAGCTACAGTCGCCAGAAAAGAGGGAGCCTCAATTTAAAAGAAAATAAAATGCCTCCATAAGATCAGGCTGCAGGCAAGCCTGTAGATCACAGTCCACAGGCTGAGAGCCGCTGCTGTAGGCATCTCCTTGATCAGTGATTGGTGGGGGAGGGCCCAGCCCATTGTGAGTGGTACTACCCCTGGGCTGGTGGCCCTGGGTGCTGTAAGAAAGCTGAATGAGCAAGCCATGGTGAACAAACCAGTAAGCAGCACCCTTCCAGCCTCTGCCTCAGTTCTTGCCTGTGGGTTCCTTCTCTGCCCTGTTTGAGTTCCTGTCCTGGTTTCTGTCATTGATGAACAGTGCTGTGGAAGCATGCGCCAAATAAACACTGTCCTCCCCAAGTTGATTTTGGTCATGGTGTTTCATCATAGCAGTAGTAACCCTTTAACAGCTTGTTCTGTTTAATTTTTATTTATTTAGTCTATCAAAATGGTAGCTTAATGTATATGTAGAAAGCAAAAGAGGTAACTGAACTTAAGGCATATTTAGTATGCCTTTTGTATGGCCAGGTATCAAGGTATAGAAACATGTGATGGAGCACCTAGAATGCAGGGTGTGTAAATTCACCCATTCCTGTGGTTTTAAATGTCACCTGTGTTCGTCAGGATTCTTCAGAGAAGCAGAATCAATAAAGAGAGAGAGAGAGTGTGTGTGTGTGTGTGTGTGTGCTGTTATATGTCATTTGAGATTATCTACCATCCATCTATTGATCAGCTCATCCATTTACCTCTGTAAATGAAGTCAAGTGAAGAAGAGAGATATTTAGTATAAGGATGTAGCTCACAAGATTTTAGAGGCCAAACAGTCCTGTGATCTGCATTAACCAGCCAGAGATCTAGGAGAGCCTGTGATACATGTCTAATCTGTGAGGAAGAGAATCCCAGTGTCTCAGCTCAAGCGGTCATGAGAAGAGTGACGTTTCAATTTTTTCCAACTTTCTCCTCTATTTCAGCCTCTTGATAGATGGGATAATTGCCTGTATACACTGGGAAAGCAATTTACTTCACTCAGACTGGCAATTCAAATATAAAAGTTACCCAGAAGCATCCTCATGGGCACATACAGAACTGCTTAACTAAAGCTTAGACACCCTATGACTCAGTCACGTTGACACATACAGTTAAGTATCACATTGTCATTCTTACTGATTCCCAGGTTATTCCTCCAGCTTAGAGCAATTGTGCAAACTGTAGGCTCATGCCAGTAACTTTAATGTCAAATCAGCCTCTGCAAGCTTTGGATCTCAAAGGACTTGTTTTAAAGGACTTGTTTAAAGAGTCACAAAGTGTTACTCTTGAGCAGTGGTGGACCCTTAGGAAGTAGAGTCTATTGGGAGATCCTAGATCATTAGGAGTGCACCTTAAAGGGAGCGTGTAGAACCCCAGACTTTTTATCTTTTGCTTCTTAGCTGCAAGATAGAAGATTTGGCCCTACCATTGCTCTTGTGGTGCTTCATGCCTGACCACACACACAGAGCAATGAGCCATCCTGTGGTGGACTCGAACCGCCAAAACTGTGAATTTATATATATATACCTTTTTTCTTTCTAAGCTTGTCTTTATAAGCACGTGTTGTAGTAACAGCTTCTCAAATTCATATTTGACAACTGTGTTCCCAGCTGCCTTCTCTCTAGAGTTTGCATCTCAGTCAACAATCAGGTCACCCTTCCTCACATTTCCACAGCTGATCACTTAACAAGATCTGTGGGTTCTGCCTTCAAATCAGAAAAGGAACCTGGCTTTTTCTTGCCAATTCACAGATACCACTTCCACACAAGCACCCATTGTCTTCTAATAGGTTTGTCTAAATTTCCTCTGAACATGTTCTCATGTTTTGCCCATGTTCTCCAATGTTATATCTGCTTTGAACTCTCCAACTAAGCAGGGTGACATTGCTAATATCTCAGTGCTAAAGAGGCTGAGACAGAAGGATTTGCAACTCGGAGGTTAGTCTGCATAGAAAGTTTCAGGCCAACCAGAGCAATGCAGTGAGACCCTGGCTAAAACAAGACAACACAAAGCAAAACAAAAACAAACAATCAAAAAACCCAGTAAACAAAAACATCTACACCCCTTCAACTGAAGTAAAATGGTTCACAAGATCCTCCCTGATTCGGCCCTACCTGCCATTCTGATCTCATTTCCTGTTGCTTTCCTGCTCATTCAGTTGCTGGAGCCAGGTAGTCTCCTCAGTGCTTCTGGAACAATCTGGACATCACTTTGCCTCATTTTTAAATGTTAGTTCCATAGGAGTAGAAGTGGGAGCTTTGAGCAGGTCAGCGTGCTGAGAGAGAACATATAAAGGAAAGAATGAAAGACAGAAAGGAACCAATCTTAGAAGCAAGCAGAGAAAAAGTACAGTGAAGAAACCTGAAGATCAGAAAACAAGAATGGAAAAAGGAAGCAGGAGAGAGTTAGCAAACAAAATGATTGGTTAAATGAAAACCAACCAAAAGAAAAAGCACAGGCGGTAGGCATGTGTCTGTGAGTTATGCATCTGTGAGTTGTACATCTACAGACTTAACCAAACACAAACCACAAGATATAGAAGCAAACACTGAATTTAGTCTGAACATGTACAGACTTCTTTTTCTTTCATGACTCCCTAAACAATATCGTATAATAGCTATTTACACAGTATTCAGTAATTGCAAGTACCCAGAGGTGATGTAAAGTATATGGTGTGCATAAGCAAAGTTCAAATACTACCCCATTTTATATTAGCAACTTCAGCATCCATGAATTTTCAGTATCCAAAGGAGTCCTAGAATCAATTTCCTATAGATACTGAGAACAACTATACTTTGAAACAGACTGGATTTAGGATATATGGTGTAAGATTACCTTTAAAAGGAGTGGAATACTGATGCATGCTATATCATGGATGAACTTGACATTATAATAAAGGAGATAACCCCGATACAAAAGGACAAATACTGTATTATTCCACCTGAGCAAGTTATCTACAACAGTCAAATCTGCACAGGAAGAAGGTAGGGTGCTGACTTTCAATGTCCAGGAGAGGGAGGAAAGGGGTATTCTTGTTAAGTGGGCGGGACTTCAACGTCAGATGATGAACATGTTCGGTAGCGATGACAGTTGCACAGCACTGTGAATATACCTATACCAGTGTACTTAATTAGAAACTTCAACATAGTTAAAATGTCAGTGTTACATGGTGTAGGTTTTATTATGTCACAATAAAAAAGATCCTGACAACTAGTAAGATCTCGAAAGTGACCCAGAAACTCCATTTTTAGAAATTACTCTTGTGAAAATGAACCAGAATTTAAGCAAAGATTTTTACCAAAAAGTATTATAGGCAATTGCCGAACAGCTCTTGCAAACAAAATAAATGGACAAAAAATTGTGGAACACTCCCACTAACCTGGCAGCCACAGGACAGCAGGGACCTTGTCTCTTCTTGCTCTGCATTCTATCTCCGCCTCCTCCCTCTGATTGGAACCCAGAAAGCACTCAATAGCTATTGTTGAGCTAATTAACATGGTGAAACGATAGGTACAAGGGTTCTGTGAAGGATTAATGACATAGGAAAATGGCTTGATAACAGTAAGCGAAAAATTCAGGCTAAAACTTGCGTGTCATTTCACTTCAACTGTGTAAAAACACGGGTTCTCATTAAGCAAATTAATGAATTCTCTTATTGTTCAAGCCAATCCTGAGTTGCGGCTTATTACATCTGAAAGCTTCCTCGCTAATCCTCCCACCCACACAAGAACTTAGCTCATACCGAGCTCTTCACGCTTTCCCGAAGCTTGCTAAAGAGAAAAGCAGAAAGCTTAAAACAAACAAACAAATGAGCGGGGATCGTTAATAAAAACTACCTGACAGCAAAGGGGGAAAGTAAGAAAATTATTTAATCATAGCACAAAACAATGATAGCACCATAAAGCACAGCTGCATGAAGCGGTTTGGTGTAGGAGCTGGCAGCTTTACAGCGCGCAACCTTTGAAGCTATTCTTATAATGATAGGTATTTGCAATAATGATTCTGCATCGCCAATAGAAAGTTCAACTTGTGCGATGTATTTTCTTTGAGAAGATGGTGCCTTATGTAACGTAGTTCACAAGGCTTTACAGTAAAATGTTAAAATATTTAACATTAAACAAGGTAAGCTTAAGTTCTGGTAACTTCACTCAGCTAGAGCTCCTCTTTCTCCAATGTTGCTAAAAGCAAATGAAAAAAAAAGACTATTTTGTTGGTTAGTCTAAAAGTCTTGAATTTATGTTGGAAATTGGGTTTTCTACGCTTTGGGATGCATGGTGGATGTCCCTGAGATGCATGGTGGAGGTCCCTGGGATGCATGGTGGTTGTCCTAAGATGGAACAGAGTGCTTACTTGAAATGCAGCTCTCTGTTTTCTTCCTTCAAAATTTTAATGGATCTGAGATGGAGCTTACGGACCATTGTTGTCCACAGATGCCCAAGTGCCTGAAAAGTAGTGGTCCAGATGTTCTTGATGGTCTTAAAATAGTTGGGGATCCTAACAGTTCTGACTCTATCAAGATTTTGTGAGCCTGCATTCAACTTTAAATTCTCTTCTGATATTAATAAAGTCCAAAACAAAGTTGGAATTAACACTTCTACCTCAGGTTTCTATTTAATATTGATTAAAAATAATAAAGTATATACTGTTAGTGGTAGCCTGTGTCAGCATGACACTCCATGAGTGCTGGGAGCTTTGGCACCAGTTCCCCTTTCTTTGGCTCTTTGAGAGACTGAATCCCTGCATGTGACACCTGGAAGGAGGGCAGTTTATTTGTAAGATACTTAGAAGGTTATTAAGTAAATAGAGAGTTCACATTGGGGACTTTTTGTTGTTCCCGACCAAATATCTGACAAGAAGCAACTTAGGGACAGGGGCTTATTTTGACTCAAGGTTTGAGGATAAAGTCTGTCATGGTAGGAACGGCCTGGCAAGCAGGAGCAGCTTGTAGCTGGCAGGAGCATGGGCTACCTGCTCCCATGTCGGCAGAATAAAAAACAGAAGGGAATGCTGATGCCTATAGCAAGCCCACCCCCTTTGGGTCTACGCCCCTAGCCTATGATAACTATGAACCCAGTATGCCTCCCCTCCTTTGTAATTCCTCTCTGGAAAAGCCCACACAAACATCCAAAAAATATGGCTGGTTAACATTCTAGGTATTCCTTAATCTAGTCAGACTGCCTGTTGAAATTTTGCATTATAGAGGGATCTTAACCATATGTGTGGCATGAGAAAGCTTAGGAAATAGGTCTGAGTGGACCTTTAAGAAACAGCCATGACACTTTAGCAAATGCCATGTTAACATAGCCCATTAAAATTTTTAACTGTAGGAATGATTTCACCACTCATCAATTTCCACTCTACCATGCTTTTATAACTCAAAGCCTCCCCCCGCCCCAATCTGCTTCTGTTTTCTTGTTAAACTTCCTGACATCTGTGGTGAGAATGAACCTCTAGCCCCCTAGAAACTCCTGGAAATATACTATATATGGTGCCTCAAATATCTATTCATTCTCCAAAACCCAGTGCATACATAGCCTCTTCCCAGAAGCCTTTTCATGATTACCCAGGCAGAATTAGTCATCCTTTGTTCTGTGATCTTACAGCTTGCTATTACCACAGTTATCATGCTCATTTGTTTGTCTACTTCTCCAAGCAGACTATAAATGAGTCAAAGGCGAGACCTGTATCTGGGTGGCAAGAGACTCATTTTGAACTTGGGACTATGACAGAGAGCAGAAGTGTTAGGATATGGGACATGATTCCATTTGGATATGGGGCATGAATCTATTCATTCAACAACACAGCAGCTAGCTTATCATAAGAGAATATATAGAAGATATTTAATTAGAGAAAGAGGAAAAACAAGGCAAGAAGTCAGTATGAGGATGAGCTCAAATGAACAGGCTTTATCAAGGTTACCTACAACCCTCCCTCTGGGTAGCTTTGCAAAACATAACCTCTGACATGGGTCTAGTAGGGAAGAGCTGGGTCCAGTCTATAGATAGAGGAGAAACTTCAGCCAACAAAGACCTGGGAAGAGTCACTACACAATGGGTAGGGCCTGGTGAACAATGAAACTGAGGCCCCTTGAAAGCAGGAGAGAGCGCCATTCAAGTTGCTAAAGGACTAGAATGCTAAGCATTAAGTATCTCCATTCTTCCATGGTCTGACTCTCAACACATTAAGGTGTTTCTTCAATCTGCTATTCAATGTTTCAAGTAGGGAAAATGTATTATTGGCGTTAATTTTATTATTGGCATTAAATGTCATTTTTGTATTGTGCAGTAGCATAGTCAAATATAAATACTAGGACATTTTACTTCCTGTGTAGAACTACCAGAATCATACAACTCATCCTTCATGGCCTAACCCAGAAGGTGCCTCAGTCTGATCAAAACTTATTAACACAAGATGGACTGGGAGAAATCAGGAAAGGGTCATCAGGCATGGGTTGACCTGAAGGATCTCAGGACACTCTCAGGGCAACGTCAGACTCTCTCAAGAGCTCAAGGACCAACTGGGGACTCAGAAGGTCTATATGAACTCAGGCTTAGTAGATTATGCACACTGTCCTTCCCACAAACCATGTACCACCACCTCTCAACAAGGAGCAAAAAAGGCCCCTTCTATGAGTCAGTCTAACTGATGACAGATGGTTGGGTGTCCCTAGAAGGTGTTGGAACATCTGCATCAGAATATTCTGCTATTTAGATTGGGATTATTGAGATGAGGGTCCTGCCAGATGCCCCCAATAAATTATGTAACTCCACCTAAGGTGGGAATGGCCACTGCTGCCATACCTTTCCCCAAAATATCATTGAGTCCAGACACAACGACCCCAATCCTCTTGTCCCTGAACCTCGATCCCTACCAGGGTGGAGGGAATAGCATAGTCTGGGTGATGGGCAGAAGCAGGGGGCAGGCAGGAGCCAAGATAGAAAGGGAGGAGGAACAGGTGGCCAGAAGCCTTCCTAGGGAGGAGACGGCTCACACTCTCAGCCGAAATGCCGAGCTCCGGCACATGCGCTGCTGTCCCATGGAACCTCTCTCGAGGTTGAGACAGTATTATAAGAATTTCATGACAGCAGCTGCGGAGCTAAGCCAGGCACAGAGCCTTCTGCGTGTGGGGCCCTGGACAACTGCATTGGTTGAAAGCCCAGAAAGCTTGCCCTGCTCTTTGCCATGGCCCAAGAGGATTAGAAAATAGAAGAGGACCAAGGAGAAATGCTGGGGAGCTGCAGTCTGGGGGTGAAGGGTGCCATAAAAGACTGAAATGAGGAGGCGAAGGGGAACGAGAACCAGCCCGGAAACCGCAAGAATCCGGGAACCATCAACGTCAGAGGTCTCTCGTCAGAGGTCTAGAGATATGTGTGTTGTCCCATGAGCATTTTTTAAAAAGTCGAGCTCATGTTTAGAAGCTGGAAACATTCCCATAAGAAGCAGCTTCTTACAACAACAACAAAAATAAATCAAGAGACGTAACAATGTCCACATTGCCCCATGACCAACATGAAACATAGAGGAACAGCAGCTGCTTCTGTGCAAGGGACAGACACATGCCCACTCCAGCATCAGACTGCCTATGAATCACCAGTGTCTGCCCAGACAGGTTCGCTGGATGCAGTTCCATTATGACGGTTACAGCCATCTAGCACGTTCGTTTGGGACTTGGGCCTGCACCCTTATCCAGTGCAACAGAAAGTTCACCTAAGAGGGGACCTAAAAATAGGTTCATGGATTGGGCATGTTGGGAAACAGCAGCAGTCTTCATGAGAACACTCTCAATGGGATGTGGGGACGGGAGCCAGATGGTGGTGGGTTGAGAAGTGAATGGGAGGTGATGAAGTTGAAGCAGAAAGGGTACAGACTAATTTTTCAAGGGTTTTTTTTTTTTGTCATAAAAGAGAGTGAAGGCAAAGTAGATTGAACCTACCCAGCTCTCCTTGTTCCTCCCTCATGCTCCCTCCCACACCCCCTCTCTGACTAAATAAAGAAGGGAAGTGACACAAAATGAAGCAAAAGCTCTGTTTGAAACTTTACACTTCAGAAAAATACCAAATTAACTAGGATTTTAACTGGTCCCTGTGAAGTGTCAAATTCAAAGCTATCAATCTCTCGAATATTCAAGACCCTTACATAAAGCTCTGTATTCCCACAGAAGGTACTCTCATCTTCTCAAGTTCTTTACGTTATCTTTAACTTACTTTCACTATCCAATGCAATGCAAATGGCAGGCAAATTAGTTGTTATTCCATATTGCTTCTGGATTGTGAACCAAAGCCTATACGTGTTTTGTTTTTTCCCAAGCATTTTTGGTCCTCAGTTGAATCTGTGGCTGTAATGATAATAAAGAGACAGAAGGTTGACTGTATTTGTTGCTGCTGTTGTTAGTGGTTAGAAAAATAAAGTTAGGTTGAGACTAATTCAAAGGTTTTTATTTTATCCTCTGACAATGGAATTTTGTATGGGAAGTTTTAGGACAAGTCTGCTTATACTGAAGAAACAAAACAGAGTTTCACGATCTGGGAGGTACTCTAAAATCTCAGAAAACAGTGTGACAGTTCAAGTTTCTTTTCTGAAATAAAACTACTCAGATCCTAAGATGCTGTGTCCAACAGGCAACATCCCCCCTTTCGATTGTTGAATAAACTAATCTTTAAATAAACGATGGCATCTGTTTCCACCTACTGCACCAATGTTTGCATGTTTTACAGGCTTGTTTGTTCATAAGAATGAAACTGGAATAGCTGATAGCTTATTATGAACATGTTTAGATTTGGGTTTAGCAGTCTCTGCCTTTTATGAAGAGTTTGTCTTGATTAAGCAGATGCTAGACCTGAAGTGGACCTCAGCAGAAGTGTGCAAGCTTTTCGTGCCTCTTTTTGGAAGCTATGGGGAATGCTCTGATTTGTGGCAGGATCCTGAGAGGTGATTTAGGTCGGAGCTGAAGATCTTTGTAAAGTCATCAGACTTAACTCTGCTTCAGCAAGTCCGCCAAAGAGGAAGCCCTGTCCAACAGAGGGCTGTGGTCTGCTGCATTCGCTGTGGTCTTTGAGATACTCAGTGCCCGGTACTTATTAGTGATCTTGTCAACGCGAGTCTGCAGCTTCATGTGGATGTAAAACACACAGCACAAAGCTACACCTATGAGGAAAAACAGAGCGGGACTATAACGCTGTTTTGCTCTGGTGTTTGTTCTGTTAGGAAGTCAGGCAGCCTTCACTTAGGAAATGCTAGAATTCCTTCAGAACTTTAAGCTAGCATCTAGCACTGAGAACACCAGTCTTTGATCTTAATCCCTATCTTCAGCACACCCGATAAACTGGAATTAGTCATGTGGGCTCTGTATCTACTGACATTCAAGCTTAGAAGTTACTAAGCTAGCTTCATCTAAACAAGACCAGCAATTGGCCTGGACTAGACATAAATTAGGTGGTGCCGTGTAATGTGGAAGGGCGGTGGGCAAGAGAAAGAATCCTACAGGGAGAGGAGAGAGGCCATCCTCATTGCTGTCCTTCCTCCTTGGCTGCTTTTCAGCCCTAAGAAATGTGGACGCTGTCTCCATTAAATCACTGGGATAACTACTGGCAACCCTACTAGTCTTTTTCCTCCAACGTCAATCTTCTTAACATCCTGTAGGACATGGAAATGTTGGCCATTGTTTTTCATGATCTCTCTCCCCTTCCTTAAACAGCACAGTGCTGTCTTGGCCCTTATGCAAATGGTCTTTCTGCTAACCAGCCTTTCTAACTGACCCTTTTCTTGCCTCCGACACTTCTTTTCTCCCCTTGTGCCCCCCACCCCGTGTCATGCATCCTTTTAGGTCTGACTTTTCTATTATCATCCTTGGTGATCTGCTCCTCTCTGCATATGGTTATCAGATTGTGGTATGTAGAGTTAACCTTTTTGCCAACTAGTGGAATGAGCTGAGAAATTGAATTCAAATCAAATGAGATCACACAAGTGGAGATTCAAAGTGCTGACTACAAATGCCTTTTTCTGCCTTCCACAGCTCCCCAGTCATTTCCACTCAGTCTTGCTGACGTCACTGAATGACCCCCACCTTCCAGTTAAATGGGGGAGATTGTGGTGTCCTCTTGGATTTTTCCGCCTACGCTTTACACCCGACACAGCGACATAGCATCTGAATACCACTTTTCTGACAGTCTTTTGTATTCCTTTTTTTCCCTTTCCTGGTGTTTAGCCACAATCAGAAATGACGTCGCATGCCTACTTTCAATCTTAGCGCTTAATTCCAGACCTGGGTGAATCTCCAGCGTTAGTCAAAACCAGCAGGATCTTTGCTGCCAGGACTTTGACTCTTTCTACAGCACAGACTATTTGTTTTTGTTTTGTTTTGTTTTGTTTTGTTTTGTTTTGTTTTGCTTCCATAGCTTTTTGTTACACTTCTCTTTAGTCACCATTATCTGGCCAAACTGGAAGATTTTTCCACTCCCCTTTCCAAACCCTTATACCTGTGGAGATTTGTTTCTGGTGGTCTAATCCATAGATGCCTTTCCCTCTCTGCCTTTACCCTGCCTCAGCCTCTGATGGGTACATCAGTCTGGATCTAGGCAGGAGCATAGAAACTACTGTAAGAATTTCAAAACTAAATAAATTTGACATAGGCAGGCAGTTGGGTTCTAGAATGGCTGAATGAAGGAACTGCGAGGGCTGAGGAATAAATAAAAGAGGCTGTGCCTAAGCATTCATAGAAGGGAGGCCCTAAATTTACACCTGCTGCTTGTCAGTTCTAGATGTAACAGAGATGCTGTCTAGAGTGGCCCTGCCTGGGCTGCAGTCTAAAGGCCGCACCCCTGAGCCTGTCCAGCATCTGCCAACACTCTGCTTCAAAGCCAGAGTTCTTTCTGGACACAGCTGACAAGGAAGTATAGAAAACACAGTTTTCAGACACCCAGCCCTACCTCTATCTAGCAGAAGGATAGGTGAGGTGCAAAGCAATCAGAGACTCAATGGAGGAAGGCCAATACAAATACCACGTGCTTCCTAAAGTGTCTCCTGATGCCTCACCTCTTCCTGCTCTCTCTAACACTGGCAGCTAAAGGAAACCCCCTCCCTCTCCCCTCTTTCTCCTGAATTCTGAACCTAGGAATCTTTGACAGAATTTTATATGTTTTATATTTGTTGAGAAACTACTCCACTTCAGGTATTGTCGTCTGTGCTGAAAATGTAACTGTGGGGCAAGCTTGCTTGGCTTCCATTCCTCTGAAGTTACGTGGATATGGAGGTGCGGCTGGAGAAGGCACAGCTTAATGTGTGATCACAAGGTCGTTTGCTAAACACTCAAATAGAGGAGGTGAAAGCCTCTGACCACACATTGGGAAGCTCAGGAAGAACTTCCAGAGAAGGCCAAAACCAAAGCCAAATAGATAGAGGCCAGGGGAAAATACTTTTGACAGAAAGAAAGTCATATGCAAAGGTCAGGAAGCAATAGGTATACGGTATGGGAAAAAGAGAAACAGGTGGATGGGAACAAGAGGTCTTGCGAAAACAGCAGGTACCAGAGAATATAAGGTCTGGCTTGTAAGCCAATAAAGGCATTTGGGGAAAAAACGGGAAGCTCTCAGCTGTGAGGAGTGTGACACGATCTGATATTCAAGTTTAGGATGTCTGTGTTGACTCTGAGGATGAGAACACACTGAAGGGAAAGAGGGGGACCGATTAGGAAGCTTTCAGGGAAAACAAGAATAGTGGCCGAAAGGGGTTTTAGCATTGGAAATAAAATGAGTATTCATCAAGAGGTATTTAGAAAACAGAGTTGAGATGAGTATGTTGGAGGTGGGGCATCAAGGACAGGTCCTCCATGAGCCGTGCCTTAAATTTTTTTCTTGAACAGAAATAGCATCCCTAAGATGGAAAAATACAAGAGAATGATATTTGGAGAGTGTTTTGCTGCTTTGACAAATTATCACAAACTTTGGAATTCATAATCATACACATTTACTACTATTATAGGCCTTTATGTCAGAAGTCTCTGTGTCTCACTCAATTGAACTATAATACCATGAGGGTTGTACTTCATCTGGAGCCTCTAGCACAGAGGCCATTTCTTTGTCTTCTCCAGCTTCTACAGGCTACCAGAACTCCTTTGCTCCTGGTCCCCGTCCTCTACCTTCAAAGCTACCTTTCAATCCTTCTCTCTAATTCTACTTACCTCTTGCAAGGGCTCCATGATTGTACTGAGTCCACCCAAATAATCCAGGAGCATCTTCTCATTTCCAGATCCTTGGCTCACATCGGCAAAGTCCCTTTTGACAGCTACAAGAAAATAGTCACAGGTCTCCGGGGCCTCTTCTTCTGCCCACCACAGAGAACAAAGGCACACATATGAGTTCAGTTTTGCATGTATGGAGTTGGTAACTATGGAACATCCAAGAGATGAAAGTCAACTGAAACAGGGTATGGAGCTTAGCGTCTAAAGGGGCCTGGGAAAGTGCCTGCCTGGCCGCCAACAGACAACAGAATGATTGACAACATTTAGTATAGAAATAACACACCTACATAACTCCCATTATCTATGGCACTTTTAAATAACTTTGCCAGCTGCATCATCTGCTTTAAGGAGCTGTAGAGACATTTGATATCTAAAAGCTCCTCTTGGAGGTTAGAGTCTTACTTCTTCGGCTACTTTGTATGATTATGGCTATTGAGCACTCATTCTGGAAAAGGAAAAACTAGAAGAATAGCAATTGCTAGGGCTGTGAGTGGTCAGAGCAGCCAACTGAAAAGGGACATGAGGGAAATAGGATTTTATAACCCTGTCGTAACTTGTATGACTATGCTCTGGAAAGGGTGATTTCTGTCTGTATACTGTCTTGATGAACCTGACTCTTGGGAAATAATAAAGGTGGGGGTAAAAGTACCAAATTTCTTTCCCGCTGACTCATGCCACAACTGCAGCCCAGTTCCTTTGACTTTGGCCCCATATAATCAGATCACTCAGGTTCGTGTTTCCCAGAAAGATAACGTCTCCTTTTGCCTTGCTTACATTTGTTTGTTTTTCTGGGGGTGACTCTCTCAGCACTTGCTAGTTTTGAGGAGTTTGTGTCAATCCAAAAGATATTTTTAGTTTTCATTAACTTTTCATAGCTTTTGGCTTGTCTGGTGCCAGTCCTTTTTCTTTTTCCCATTTCCCTTTAAAAGAAAAGAAGAGAAGAGAAGAAAAGAGAAGAGAAGAGAAAGGAAGAGAAGAAAAGAAAAGCGAAGAGAAGAGAAGAAAAGCGAAGAGAAAAGAAGAGAAGAGAAGAAAAACGAAGAGAAGAGAAGAGAGAGTAAAGAGAAATAGGCCCCTCACTTCTGATTATTGTATGATGAATGATCTCACCAGATAGTATGTAAAGGTAAATATTAAACAAGAATGTAAGATAGCTACTTATTTCAAATGTGTGGGCGGGGGAGGATGAAGAGCAGAATCCCCACTGGTTGGCCTTAAAGAGGAAAAAAATGATAGACTTCAAAGGAGTCATCATGTTTTTTCTCCCTCTCTAGTTGGACAAGCACCAGCCTGAGCCTGGCAGGCAGCTTTTGCAGTGCTGGAGCCTATGATTCTGAAGATATCAGGTTTCTAGAAAAGGCAGAACCCTACCTGTGTAGGATTAGGGAGGGGTTTCCCACATGGAGCGAGGCCTTAGGGTGAGAAGATTGTCTTACCACAGACACTTGCCAACAATCTGATTTCCTTGCAGAAAGATAAGTCACAACTTAAAGAAACCAGTGTTTTATTTGCCTTGTGCCTTGAGAGGATCTAGTCTGTGGAGTTCTTGATTTTTACTGTTAAGTGTTAATATTATTCTGACCATGTCCAGGAAGTAGAAATCTTTGTGGAAATTTGCCTTCAACCACCATCAACAATACAGACCAGGCACTTTGTGTTTCTGAAGTTGCTAGAAGTCAGTACGTGTTATAGATGTGGCAGATATGTGAGCCTTATTGTTCTCATTCAATTGCTTCTTTAAACTTTAAAAGCAGAGTTCAGCAACTAATGCAAGGGCAAAATTGGGTCTTCCACATCTGCTTTTGTAAATAAAGTTTTATTGAAAAGCCTCCAGTTCTACATATTATCTAAAGCTGCTATTTCACTGCAAGGACAGACCTGCTTAGTTTCAAAGTGTACTTTTCACTTTGCAAAGTTGAGACTCTATCATCTAACCCTTATCCCAGAAAGTACAATGCCTCCTGCTCTAAGATCACCACTTCCAGATTCCATTTCAGATGGTCTACCAGGCCTGCACCCTGATATCCTTATTTTTGAAGATAAGAATGAAAAAATAGCAACTGAGATGTGGTAGTCTCTCATCGGAATTATTTTTGTTCTCGAAAAAAATCTTAGGTAAATTTCCCATTGTCATTTTTGTGACATGGCATTTTGTCTCTGTGTCTTAGTAATAGGTCATTAAAATAACTATTAAAAAAGCTATACTTAAATTATGATGGGTTGTAGACCCCTTGGGACCTGCATAGATAAAATAATCTCTTTTTCAGGACTAAAAATGGGCATTTGAATGTGTCACATTCACAGAGGTGTAGGCTAGCCTGTTTGTGCAGGTAAATTACTCTTTTTCTGGAAGAAGAGTCTCTATGGACTAAATCCTGAGTGCAGCTGGGAATGTAGCTTAGTTGTAGAACACTTTTCCAGCATGCACAAAGCCCTGAGTTCCATCCCAGCACCACAAGTGCCATGAACAAGTACAAACAAACAAGCCAGTTTGAGAAGGGAATCATTTAAATTTAGATCAGAGCATCTCCAGCATCTATGCAAAAGTACTTTCATAAGTGACCACTTTGCTTTATAATTCTGACATCTTAAATGGTTTTAAGAATGAAGGGTCTTGGGGTTCCCATTCTGTGTGATCTTAAGCACAAAATGAAAACATTTGAGACCTAGTAAATTGAAGAAGCTACAGTGGGTGATTCGGGAATGCCCAGTTGTAGAAGATGAAGACAGAGGTCACAGTTGATTAACAACCCAGATTTATGCAAACACTGGACAGCTTGAGAGTTCTGTGAGGGCCACACATAGCTACACTATGTGTGGAAAATAGTTTGAGAGGAACGTCCAGTCTGCAGAAGTAGAATGTCACACACATTTAAAGTTGCTAACATCCCCATGTAGGATTGCATCACCCAGTTGAATACAGGGGGAGGGGCTTGGTCTTATGATAGCTTGATATGCCATGATGCCCATGGGAGGCCTGCCCATTTCTGAATGAATGCAGAGGAGGGGTGGACTGGGGAGGGCAGAGAAAAGAGGGAAGGGAGTGGGAAGAGAGGAGAGAGGAGAGGCTGTGGTCAGAACATAAAATAAATAAATGAATTAAATTTAAAAAGAAAAGAAAAAAATAAAGTGAATGAACATACTGCACAGATCACCCAATCAAACTCAAGGGCAGAAGTGGCTGACGTGTGGCAGTGCAGGACCTGTAATCTTAGCACCGAGGAGGCTGAGGTGGGCAGGTTTTGAGGTCAGTCCATATCAAACAGCAAGTTCCAGGCCAGCCTGAGCGTGTTCTTATGACCCTGCCTAAAATAAACACAATTAAATTACAATAAAGGCTGGGGTGTAGCTTGGTGCTAGGGTGCTTGCCTAGCACATGCAAAGCCTAGATTCGGTCTTCATACTGTTACACTAAATAAACCAATAAACAAAAGTAAAAAGTGCTGCGATCTGGGGATTGCTGGTTAAAGTTTTGCTGAGGTGTGAGCACACTGTCCCTGAGTCCTGGTCAAACAAGGACATTTGCATTTGTCAATAGGCTTGTTTGTTCAGAGATGAAACAGAGAGGTGATTTGCAAAGATTTATCCAGTAAGCAGTTATGTAACTTCCCCCTCCAAATTCACATACGGCAGAGAGCGCTGCTCTCTGGAGGCTTGATTTCATACAGAAATCTACTGGCTGATCTTGGTTGCTGCAGGTCCATCAGCTAGAACAGAATGGAAGCCATCCCTTGAATCATATTTCTGGGTGGTGTTTTACCATCTTGTAGGTATGGGCAGAGTGTTAAGGAAAATCCACAGCCCCATCTCTGTGGGGACATGCTGAACTGCCCTTTAATTGAATTGTGTTACTTACTGAAGTCATTCTAGAGTGCCCCCACACACATATACACACTGCCCCAGAGAGCCAACAGTGAACAGGACTCTATCTACATATGTCACAGAATACTGCCAGGACCCAACACAACAGCAAGATTTAGTCCTAATGAAATAAAAATAAAGAAAAAATAACTTCCGCAGCTGCTAATAACTTCTGCCTTGGATAGTTGATGATGGCTTGCTCAGCCTCAGACTTTCTGTGATTAATAATTGCGTCATTCATCTGTAATCAGATTATCCTTTCCTTCGATGTATGTGTGTCAGGAAAACAGAAAATCCCACATCTGCTTGTGGCAGCTTCCCCTCCCCCTGCCTCCCCATTCCTCCTTTTGCTCCCCCTCCTCCATGATCCCAAAGATGAGTTACAGAAAGGGCTGACCAGGACTTTAAAAACTTGAGCTTGGCCAGTATTGATTTCAGCTCAAACAGTTCTTAAGTGGCCTCAGGTGAAGCACTGAACTCCATTGACATTTTCCCCCCAGCTACAGAAAGCAAGCTTCAAGGGGCTGGGGAAATGGCTCAGTCAATAAGTGCTTGCCTCGCAAGTACAAGGAGCTGAGTTTGATCCTCAGAACCCCTGATTTAAAAGAAAATAAACAACAAAAACCAAAACCAAACCTGGAAGTGGCGGAGTATGTTTGTAAGTCCTGGGACAGAAGGATCGCTGGGGCTGTTTGACCAACCAACTTCACCTGGACTTATAGCATCCCAGGGTAGTGAGAAACTCCTGTCTGAATACAAAGGTAGACAGTGCCTATGGGACAATACCAGAGGTTGTCCTCTGACCTGTACACATACATGAACACACACAGACACACACACAAGTGGGAACAAAGGAGAGAGGGGGAGGAAGGGAGAGAGAGAGAAAGAAAGGGAATATATGTATTTAGGATAGGGTCATCACTAAGTTCCCTTCCTCCTACAGGATGATTCTGTGGCTATTTTGAAGTACTTTGGGGGCACTCGCTTTGAGACTCACCGTAAAAGCGGAGAGCAGAGAGTGGTGCAGTACCAATGAGAACAGAAGCAAGATTAGGAGGTGATGCACTCCAAAGCACATGGCTATCCATCATTGTTCTTGGTCAGGCATACACTTGGGAAGCAACATCACAATACAGTTTTAAAAACATCATTTCATCAAGAATTTACCATCCATGCAATAGGCTAGTCCAAAGATGATTTGAAAATGGCAAACTGGTTTGATAATCTTTCAGTACAAAAGCACTTCAGGTCAAGCTAGAGTTTAAAGGTCAGCTGGCCTTCCTTTAAGGTATCTGAGGCTAGATTCCAGGAGGCCAAAATTAATGTCCCCAACTGACGTACATTGTCTACCCAGGAGCAGTAATCAGAATGGGCGGTACTCGTACACACAGCCCTTTGGTCCTCTGCCAAGCCTGTTTCGTAAAGGAGGAAACGGAGGTGCAGAGTAGCTGATGCCTCTCCTGGGGACTACACGCCTAAAGGGAACCAGGACCAGGACCAGTGCTGCGGAATTCCAACCTGCCTCTTGGACACTTTTCAATCCCCCCTTATCACCACATTTGCCCATCATAATCACAGAGAAGCCATCTCTAGAGTCAGAATCTTCAGAAACAGGTTTGCTGGGCATTCTCTGTTACTCTCAAAGTTCTACCCTGAAAAACATTTGCATGACTTACAGCAGGTGGATCCCAGCCCAAGTTTTAGCCTCTGGACTGATGGGTTTGGTGATTCAGGTGAGATCCTTGAGGTAAAAGCATATTTACAGATGAGTATTTTAATTTAGGGAAAGTAAAAATAAGTTCTCTCTATCTTTGTGAGTAACTTGTCATTTGAATCTGTAATGGGGACTAAAAGTCAGGCTATGAAATCAGTTGGCTTCGGTGCACCAGAAAGCATCACAGGAAGGCCAATCTATTGTAGTTAAAAGTTAAAAATTAGTTACCTTTCCCCATGATACAAATGAACGAGCACATCAATAATTCATAAAAAGAAGTTGTGAAACCTCATCAAGAAAACAAATATTATGTAACCTATTTAGAGGAGAGCCTGCCACCTCCCTCATCTCAGCGGGGGGGGGGGTTGGGTTACATGGCTGGGAGGTTCCTTCCTGTATTGTAATGATTATTATTTCCCAGGAAAGGTTTATCTTTTATTGCTAATTATAATTTACTCTCCTCCATTCCCTCAATCTACGTCACTGCCCACACCCAGAACCACTGTAAACATGCATCTATCCAGCATGGGGCACTAACCTTCATGAGGAGAAAGTGGTAGCCTTTTCTGCCTATCAACAGGGTTGTAAATGTTGAAACATCATTAGGTCAGACTTCTCCCGCTGTACTGTTAGGGCTGCTGACTCTGTAGCTAAATCCCATCGAACAAGGGTCACGTCAATATCAACTGTGACAATCTGAAATCGAGAAATCTGAAGGAGGCATTGAAAGAAGACGAGAAGTATCTGTGCTTGTGGCCACTCTAGTTTCCTCAGAAGTAGAGTTTCTTTGAAATTCAAAGCAGGGTTCCTAGGAACACTATGTGTTTCCTTTTGCTGCATAATGATCACTTGAAGACCGTAAGGGACACTGATCGCTGAAGAACAAATGGATGCTCCAATTGACTGCACCACGCTAAAGAGCTTGGGTATTGTTACATACATTCATTACTAATAGCTAATGCCCCTACCATGTCCTGCCCTTGGTATCGCAAGGACCATACGAAGTGGATACTTGTGCTAGTTACTTTCCTTATTTGTTACTGAAACAGAACACCTGATAAAAAAACAACTGAAGGAAAGAAGGACTTGTTTTGTCTCGGGATTTTAGAAGGTAAGGTCCACTGTCCTGGGGAAGGTATGGTAGTGTTCATTACAGCGGAAGTGTATGTCTGGGACTCCTCGCATCTCAGCAAACTAGGAAGTGGAGAGAACTCAGGAAGAAGCTGGCCAAGCTGCAACTCATGAGGCCAGTCCTCCAGTGACTGACTTCCCCCAGTGAGGCCCCACCTCCCAAAGGTTCCACAACTTCCCCAAACAGTACCACTAGTTGGGGGAACAAGCGTTCAAAGCATGAACTGGTAAGGACCTGTTACATTCAAACCTCGACATTTCTGTTATTTCCACTTTATCATTGAGAACAACAAGGCACAAAGATTTTGTTTTGAAGGAGTGTATGTAGCTGTCATACAGCTGCTAAATAGTTGCACTGGGATTTGAGCCCACAAAGTCTGAACCAACCCTCTTTTATTAGCTATTGTAATGATACAATAATACTTCTCCAGTCATTCTGTTTAATTTATGACAGGTCAGGTCCATGTTAGAGAAAATTGGCAGCAAAAAACTCAAAAGAATATTCACCAAATGTTTCTGAGCAATGCCAACAGAAAACAAACAGAAATGAATAAGCCATGCCCTTATATGCTTAGTTCTTTCTACAAGAAAATTAAAAGATTTTTAGTGATGCAAAGGCAAACCAATAACATGACAATAAAAACATGTTCATCTTAACTTGAACAGAAATATCCAGGGATCATAGATGAGTAACCAAGGTAGACATTCAAGTTGCCTACTGCACAGCAATTTTGCAAGGTATCAGAAGCCTGAACAGGTATTGCCTCTACCTAGCAATTCTACTTCTAAAAGTTTATCACCAAAAAAAAAATGTATAAACATGCTCACTTAAAGATTTATTAAAAATGGTGGGCAAAATAGAACTTTGGTATCTATGTGGGCATGTAAAGCCATTGTGAGGAATGACCTGCCTATGTGCGAATATTCGTCATCATAGATGTTCATGATAATAACTAGTGAACAACAGGGATGGGGGACGGAGGAAAGAAGAACGGGAGGGAGAGAGAGGAGAAGGAAAACAATGACATCAGTTCTTAAAGAGAGGTAATTAGTTAACTAAGCTGTAGTGCAGGCGTATAGCATGGACACAACGTAGAAACTCACAAATACTGCATGGAAAAAGATACATACTAAGATATCAGTAGCCATAAAACAGACTTGTTGGGCTTGAAGTAAATTTTGCTTTCTCGTCTTTGTGCTTTTCTGTTTCTCAAATTTTCTGCAATGAACATTCATTAATTTTAGACTAGGGAGTCAAGCATATTATAATAGATACAAATAAACGTTTATTAGTCTGAGAAAATTCTTATCTATATTAGTCAAGGTTCTATGATACAAGTGGTAGAAAATCCATCTCAAGCTGCCTTAGTAATTGGGAAGCTACTGCTTTGCCCACTTCAGATGTGGCCAGATCCAGGCCTCATACAACGCTGTTGGGACTTTGTCTTTTCTCAGCATGTCTGCATCTCGTCTTTCTTTCCTCTACACTGCTGCCTTTCCAGGGATGTTCTTCATGTATCCCTCCAGCAAACTCAGTCAGCTGCCTTTTCAATATGAATTAGCATAAAAGACCCCAGTCTTATTTTCATAGCCCATCGTGAGAGCATCCACCTTCACCCAATCTACTCAAATAGTCCCTTAAAGGCATTGCCTTCTTTGTGCCTGGGCCATGTGCCCATCTCTGAAGCAAGGAGTTGGGGTCAACTAACATGTCAAGGAGTCAGGTGCCCAAAGGACAAGCTGCCTAAGCTTTCTGGGTGTGTGTTCTATAGAAGAAGAGAGAGGGAGATGTGCTAGAAGATGATAGAAAGCAAGAAAGAAAAACACTCTAACCACAAGAGTGCCTTTAGATCAGCAGTTCTCAACCTGTGGGTCAATGACTCTTTCATAGGGGTGGCCCAAGACCATTGGAAAACACAGATATTCACATTATGATCATAACAGCAACAGAATCACAGCTATGAAGTAACAATAAAAATAATTTTGTGGCTGGGGGTCACCACAGCATGAGGAAGTGTATTAAAGGGTCACAGCATTAGGAAGGTTGAGAACCACAGCTTAGTTCATGTTGACATGGCTAAGAAAAGGATTCACAGCCTTAAATCGTTTAGTTATAAGTGATAGAGAGCAGGGAATTTATTTGCTCAAATAACTGAAAGTCTAATGGTAGAGGTGGTCCTGAGTGAGTCCAAGTCACACAGGATTTGGCATCTCTTATCTCCAAAGTGGCAAATGGAAGTTCTGAACTCTCACCATGCAAGAGAAAACTGTCCTGGAGACTCCACAGCTCACCAGATTTGGTCACCAAGAACCTGTGATCACTGCCTCTCTTACTAGCCCAAATTGGATGACTGGCTCAACCTTGACTCATCAATGTGACTTAAGGACGATGTATTGACTTCCTTGAGCTGGATGAAGTCTATTCCTGAGTGGAGCCAGTCTCATCCAGATGATCAATGAGAATGGAAGAGGGTTGTCTTCCCAAGGAAAAGGAGAGGGGGCAGAGAAGGGAAGGGGAAAAGCAGATGTCGGTCATAACCCCAGAGGAATGTGGCATGTTTAAAATTATATCAACTGCTTTTTTTTATCACCAGCAAATATCTACTAAACTACTAAATATCTACTCATACTACTAAATATCAGCAAATATCTACTAATACTACTAAAACTACTGCCAGCAACTAGATGGTTGCTGACTGATGTGAATAAATGGTCCAACACGTCTCAGTTTTCTCTCTCCACAGCACCACTGTTATTAAGGTGGAGACAGCACACCCTGCAAGGGTCCTCACTGAGCCCGCAGGCAGCCTCTCTTCTCTGGGTTTTAATAACCTGAATGCAGGTTGGGGGGTGTTTGTTTGTTTTATCTGTTATTTGTTTGTTCTTTAGAGAAGGTCTTACTTTGTAACTCAGGCTGACCTCAAACTCTCAAGTCTTCTGCTTCTATTGAGTACTGATGAGATTATAGAAGTATGTCACAATGCCAAACCCTTAAAAACAGGTTTTTGGGGTTTTTTAAATAAATATATCTTCATAAAATTTTGTTTCAGTAAACATATGTGGCTTGTAAATGTGAGCACCCTGGGAGGAAGTCAGAAGTGTAGAGTTTTGTGCTCCTGTCTCTTTTATTTACAGTGTGGGTTCAAAGTTGTGCTGGGTTAGCAAGAAAAACAAACAAAATGATCCAGTGGCTCTGGGTGTCATCTGTCCACTAGGACAGTTACTAGCTTTCGGTGTTGTAAGGTTTTCTGTAGACAGCACTGACTAGGAATGAAACATGTTCCCTCTGAATTCAGAAGGAGGCTAGGCAGGACCCATTCGAAGTGAGCCTTCTTGGTGGTCAATAAACCAGCCTGTGCCAGAACGCAAGAAGAAAACCTCAGCAGCTGACAGCTTAGGTGGAGGACAAACTGCCAAGGCTAATGTCATTCCAAACAAGGGACAGCTTTGAGGTTGCATGATTAAAACTCGCTCTGCAGTCAACAGCGGGCTTTGGCATATGATGTGACTAACTGATCTTTTTTCCCATGTGGCCTCTGCTACAGAACACTTCCCCCCTCCCCTCACATGAGTCAACAGAATTCAGAAGTGTCATGAAATGCCAGGAGCACATATCTGCCATCAGAGCCCAGGGGATGATGGTGGTAGAAGAGGAGAGAGGAGGTTCACCAAGGGGATGGTCACCTGGTTACCAACACCCAGGAACTTAGGTTGGCTGTGCAGGAGGAGAGGGGAGGGATTTCAGCTTCTGCATCCCTGTGGTGAGGATGCCTTGACTTTAGGACTTCTCCCCACAGCCACAGAATACCACAGCAATTCCTCTACAAACCCAGGACCCGTATTAGCACTCAGTTATGTGAGTCTTCATATTTCTGGCTCCCACCAGGGAAGTTGAACCAGTAGATTTAATAGGTTCAAAGGCAGCAGACCATATACATGGCCAGATCTCAAAAGAAAGCAATGGCTGCTTTAAATTACACATGGAACAGTAAAATTTAAGTTCACAGGCATTTAATTTGATGGACGAATATAATAGAACAAATTAATTGATTGCTCATAAAAATTTAACTACATTTGAGACAATTTTTAGTTTAGATTTTAGTTCACTTACGAAGAATTGATGACTGCTGAGAGTCAGAGCCAATGTAAATGAAATGAGTCATGCTGCACACTGCCAAGTGATTTCAAAGCCGAGCTGTGATATTCCTTTTAAAAAGGCTTCAGCCAAAATTATGTTTCATGTGGAAGGTAAACATTCAAGTATCTTTGCTAAGACATGAGGTGGGCCCTTCAGAAAGGAAGAATGGCCAGGACGTGAAATCCATCCCACCTGAGATTAGGGACTTCTTGTATTTTTCTTTTCAAACTAAGTAAAATTATTTCAGCTTTTCATATCTGTACTTTTCAATATTTTTCTCTGTGTGTATGCACACTTGTGTGTGGGAGTGTATGTGCACCTGTGTGTGCATGTGTGTGAGGTGTGTGGGCGCTTGTGTGTGCAATGCTCAAAGGCCAGAGGAGGAATGTTGTGGGAATTCTTTTAGCCAATAGCTTTTGGGGTACCGGCCATTTGGGTGTGGTCTGAGGTACTACGTATGGACTGATAAGCACAAGAGAAGAAGCGTGCTTGCTCTCTGGGGAGGTTGGCGCATAAGCAAGCTGGTTCACATCTCCCCGGGGCAGAGCAGCAGGAAACTATGGTTTCTACCCTGCCCAGTATTTAGTGAGTGTGTGATCCCTTTGAATCCCATCGCCCTTGCGTCCCTATAACAGAGACAGTTTTGTAACTCTCTCAATTCCTCTTGCATTGGAGGAAGTCGGTTATCTTTGTCAGTCTTCTCCTTACTCCTTGGAGACAGGTCTCTCCCTGGACCTGGGGCTGGGCTGGCAGCCAGTAAGCCTGAATAACCCTGCACACACACACACACACACACACACACACACACACACACACACACACACACACACACCGTAGCACTTGGGGTTACAGAAGCATGGGCCATGTCCACATACTTACCGAGCAAACACTCTTCCCTGCTGGGCTGTGTCCCCAGACAAGCTTTAAAACATTTGAATCAACACTTTATTTCATATTTATGTATTCCATATATATTAAATATATGGAATTTTAAACTTGCGTGCTTGTGATTATGGCTTGTGATTATGAATTTCAAAGTTAGCATACAAACGAATGGGTTTTGTTGTGACAGTTCATGCATAAATGCCATCACACTTCCTTCTAGCTTTTGTCCTTCTCCCAGTCTGCACCCATGCTCCCTGTGTCTTTCTGGTTGGTTCTGTTCCTCCTCCCAGACAATCCCCACTTCTGCTATCATGTCACATGTATTCCTCTGTCCTCCCTCCCATCCCTTTAAGCTCTCTTCCTCCCTTCTCATGATCCCTGTTCTAGTTATTGATACACATACAACTAAACACACACACTCACACACTCATACACACACAATTTTCCTAGATGAGATAAAGCATGGAGTATTTGTCTTTCTCAGTACTTTGCTAGTTTCTTCTATTTTCTTACAAATGTCACACTTTCATTTTTCTTTATAGCCAAACAAAGTTTCACTGTGTACATGTACCACATTGTCTTCATTGATTCATCTGTTGATGGACAGGTAGGGTGGTTCCATTCCCTGGATGAAGTCCTTTCTTCATGTACCACATTGAGACTCCATGTATGTCTACACAAACACAGTGCAGAGACAGGACTACCAGAAACTCTAGCAGAATGATGCTAGTTTATGTACAGTAAATAGAGATTTACATGTCTGCTAAGTTCGGGAGTTCCTCTGGACACTGAAAATACAGCTTTAAAAACAAATAGATCCCAGAACTGATGGAGCTTACGGTTCAATGGGGCAAACACTATCCCCAATTAAATTAGACACTCACAATGCTAGGTGGAGTTAGGACGGAGGTGAAAGCAAAGCCGAGAAGGGAAATGTTGAGGGTTGCCATGTTTGACCATAGCAGCCTCATCATGCAAGGAATTACAGTTGAATGACAATGTGAGGGGGAAAGCATTCCAGGTGGAGGGAAGGGAAGACATGGAGCGTCTGAGTCATGACAGATTTGTTAGTCTGAGGAGCAGCAAGGGAGCGGGACAGAGGAGTTATAGCAGAGTGATCAAGGCTGAGAGGAGTATCTGATAAAATTAGAGGTGCTGAGAAGCAGAACGGGCAAAGGCGTCATCTACAGTGAAGAAAGCAAGCTGCTCACAAACACAAGGAGGAAGAGCGGCTAGCTCCCCTGCTGTCTGTCTTAGGACCCAGCTGCTTACTGCCGATCTCCATGGCCTGTTGCCACTGGCTCTCTGAGGAGGCAGTGCCCTGATTCTGTCTGTCCAGAGTCTGTTTGCATTCAGATCTTCCAGTCACCACAGCCCCCTGAATTATGTACAAGTGAGCTAAGCCTGGAGCCTCACCTCGAGTGTGTCTGACATCCAGGAGGGGGATATTTTCCTATAGGACTTAGCCTGAAGGTACTTACTCATCTTCTAACTTGCTTTTCTAAACAATGGGGATTATTTTTAAAAAAAAACTTAAAATGTGTCGAGGCACCATTTCTGCTGTCTACTTGATCTAGCATGGTTTATGGGTATTTCAAGATTCTAGGTGCTCAGGGGTCCTTGACATTAAATATACATTTAATTACTTTTATTTTATTATAAATTATTATTATTATTCCACTTTTACCAAGTGGTTTTATGCACTGTAAAGTTTAAAGGACTTTGTCCTTGACCTCTCTGTTAATGCAAAACTGTGTGTATGCATTTACTTGTGCACACACTTTTATGGAAATTATACATGACTCAGGCACAGAGGAATTCAAAAAGCACAGACCCAAGTGGAACTTGGCTGTTTTGACTCAACAGGATATCATTGATAACCCTGCCTCAGTCTCTGAAACAGTTCCTTGATATGCAACTGTAGAGAAGGACATGCTGTCTCACTGTCCCCAGTGGTGGCCATTTGTGCTGTCTTCCGCTCTTAGGAGCTGTTTTGAGGTCTCACTCTGCTCACTCTGCAGCGGTGTACCCTCGGCCAACTGATGTAACTTCCCTGTGACTTCTTTTCCCCTTCTTCTCTTCAAGGAAGGTTATTAACAGTCTCTACAAGGTGGTAGGAGTGAAAACTGAGTGTTTTTCTCCTGAGAGAGAGTGACCAACATACAATCAGTGGTTAACTAATAGTCAATTGCCAATCATATTCTGACTGGCTCTTACTTTGAGGTCTAAAAATAAGGTACTCTGAACCAACGCGCTCTCATTTCAGCTTGGATGATGTAGTGGTATGGCTTGCAGGGTGGAGGATGTGCGGTGTCTGAGCAATGCTTCTCTTTGCGAGGATGAAGTTCAACGTCGCTCTTTTTGTGGCTGTGTACCGCCATGATGCAAAAAGCACGTTTTTGTCAACTTTAACACTTGATACTTAGTAAAATATCCATATTATTTCTTTTAGTGTGTTTTCAAATATGGAAGAGCTACAGAAATAATATGGATATTTTACTAAGTATCAAGTGTTAAAATTTACTAAATTTGTTTTGTACCCATGTTCACACACATATGACACATCTTGTTTCTCAACCTTTGGAGAGTCCATTGCCATTTGTGTGACCAAGTCCTCAAAATTTCTGTATCAGGAAGCTTCGCTGTCCCGAGCAAGGTAAGAAGATTAGTCACTTTGGTGGTGGTGTGCCTGTGCTGAAAACAAGGACTAATATGGATCATGGTCAAAATCTGGACATTGACTTTGATATGAAATGGTTTTCCAAGCTATATCTATTTTAGATTTTGCCAATTTCCCCATGAATGTCCTTTACAAACGTAGAATCTATATATCCATTCAGGAAGCATGTTTTCCACCCTGTTCTTTTCACATTCTGACCTGGTCCCCAGTCCTTATTTTCATAACATGGGTACTTGCAGAGAGTACGGGTTAACATGGTCAACGGTGTCCCCAGTCTGTGTTCACTGGTTTTCGTGACTCAATGCAGATTACTTAGCTTTAGCAGGGATGTCGCAGGAGTGCATGGACTGGTGTCCGTGTATCTCAGCATCAGGTAAACAGCTTTGATCACTTGCTTGAGAGGGTTTCGACCCTAGAAAGTACTCCAGTAAATCACTTTCTTCTCTGAATTAGTAAGTGTGTAATGGAGGTTATGAGTATCTGCAGATTATGTAACTATTCCATTTCTCATTAGATTTCCCCGCTAGTATCACTATTCACTCTTGACTAAATCAGTTATTTTTCTGATGGATTATTCAGAGGTTGGACTTCCTTCTTTGAAAATGATTGACAGAGGAGTCTTTACTAGAAGAACCCTAAGAATTTATGGAGAAGGCAAACAGCTTGAAGCTAATTATAGCACAATGCAGCGATTGCTCTATTAAAACAAAAAAGCCACAAGCTTCTGTATAAATCTACACAACACCTGCCTTTGTAGATGAAGTTTTACTAGAACACATTCATGCCCAGGTGCTGACTTCCCTATTGCCCATGACTGACAGCCTTTGTACCGTGGAGTTCATCGGGAAGTGACAACTAAAGGACATGACACCCAACATGATGGCTCCTTAGCCTTTGTAAACCTGTGAGCTGTGCCTGGGTAAAAGGCCCACGGTTGGAGTCCTGATCACAGGAACTTCAGCTCCGTTTAATTCACATGGAGAGGCCTTTGGAAAAAGGTACTATCCCAGGTCCAGTATGTTGAGCTAGATTCTAACAATGGATTATTGTATATACTAAAGAGAGTCATATCCTCTCTTACTTAAGGGCTATAAACTCCTTGGAAATATGAGGCAGAAGACTGTCTTATATTTGTGGCCAGGAAGTACCATTGTACGTACCAGGCCAGCCAGGAACACACAGGGAGACTTCATCATGAAAACAATCAAACAAACAAATAAAACCACATCAAACCAGCAAAGAAAGAGATTAATTCCTTTTTATAAAAGATGTAACTATACATTATCGAAAATAAAGAAAATCATACCAAGTTACAATAACTCAAAACAAGTCTTATAATTAGCCTGATCAAAATTTGTATTTCAGAATAATGCCAAAGCATTGTAAAACTCCAGGGATGAAAAGGATCTGAACAACTCTCCAAGTTCACGTAGCATAAACACAAAAATCTGTCTTGACATTGGGTTTGGTGAATGCAAACAGTAAGGGTTATTGGGAGGCTAAATGCATTAATTATTCATTTATACATGAAAGCCTTTGTGTATTTCCAGAATGAGTCTGGTTTCTTAAAGCACCCAACCCCCACCCTTGTAGCATTAGATTACGCTGAATGAGTTGCCCAGAAAGCTGTATTTTGTGATAGGAAGAGGGAGTTCTGGAAAATCAATTAGGAACTCAAAGTAACTTAATCTTGTTGATTGTTCTCTTGTCTGAGACACACCCACATGCTGCTTGGAGCCTCCCTGGGAAAAGACCTGACTTGAGGGCCAGGCTTAGGTGATTCAAGTGGAGAGGAGTGTTAAATGTCTGGCGAACTCCGGCCACTGAATGTTGATCTCAATTTTTTTTTTAAATCAAGGTAACAGTTGCTTCTTGGTAGACGCCACCTGCAGGGCATGCTTGCTTGACATTAGCGCTGACACGTGGAGCACGGGAAAGAGATTTGACACTGTCAGGGCACTTGCTGCAAAGCCCGGCTTCGTGAAGTTAGGAAGCCTGTGACGTTAGAGCAGACAGTGCAGTCGAAACACAGGATAAGTGTGTGGAGGAGAAGAAAATCCAGATGATAACATGCCATGAGGAATGCAAGAGCTAAAAGCACAAAAGCTTATGTTTCAGACACACCCAAGAGGATGATAGAAATTAAACCCAGGCATTGGAGGACCACAGCATCCCAAAGTAGAAAAACGCAAAGGAAAGCCCACCTGGGCTTTTCCAGTCATCTTGTTTCCTGCCTGAGTGTTGGTATACTTTGCACCAAACAAAGCATATGTCCCTTTGGGCCAAGTCAGAGGAACTTATCCAGAATATTTCTTTAAGGCTTTGGCGTTCCTTTATAGTTCCCAGGGCATTCTCATACACACTGGTTTCATCAGCACAGCTTGCTGTGAGAAAGGCAAGACTGGCCTCTTCTTCCAGATAGAAGAACTACAGACTAAGTGACTCAACCAAAGGCAGTCAGTCTTCAAAGGTGGGTCTCTTGATCTGAGCCCAGTGCATTTCAAGTGTGTTCTGGGCTCAGATTCATCAACTCCTATTGAGAGCAAAGCGATGGAGTACAGATCCAAAAGAACTGGAGAGGGGGCTGGTCAATCAAAAATGGTAGTGCCTACCACACTCCAAATTTCACAAAATTGCAATATTCTAAAAATGCCTAAATCTAAAATTAATTTGAACATACTTTATATAGGCTCACCCCATAATCTGTTATGTGCCCTCTGAGTCCAATGTGCTCCAGAATTCTCAATATTGTTTTTATTCTAGAACAATACAAACAATGTCTAAAAGTGTACTTAAACTTGTTGTTATGCAATGCTTCTCACCAGAGTACAAGGTAGAACTCTGTAATAAAACACATCGGTATTTCAGTGACCTTAAAAAAAATGTACAAATAATTACTTGGAGATAAATACTGACTGTAAATAACTTCCCATTAGTTCAGGTCAGCATATGCTACCACATGCATTTAAATGCTAACATTATCCCCTAAATTGGACTTCAAAGCTTTTAAGGTGTTGGGATTGTGGCTAAGGAATTATTAAGCAGTATTTTAGCTTTCTAGGACTTTGTGGTCACCATCATGAATGCCGGCCGTCCTGAAAGCTTCTCTTACTTCTAATTTTTACATTTATCTGTCTATTTCTGGATTCTATAAAAATGGGAATTTTTATAGAAAACTTTTTCAAAGTTTTCAAAATGTTTTTGTTGAAAGATAAAAGATCAGGGCAATTCACTTTACAACAGGACTGGGTCCTGGAAATGAGTCATTGAGGGACCTAGCCAGCATCCTGGTGGTGACAGCTTGGCTTTGTTAACAGAAAAGTGGAGTTGTCCTTTTCCTGAGTAGCTGTGAAAGTGTAGAGGACACCTCCCAGGCAGTCTCCAGCCTCTGAAGAGTCGATCCTCTCTGAAACACCCAAGCGCTGCAGAGCGAGTCAAGGCTTCTTGGAAGTCAGTGGGGACCTTTGCTAGCAGTTTCGCTGGCAAGCATTCTTATTCTCTAAAGCTCTGAAAACTCCAGTTCTCAGAACGCCTTAACAGGAAGCCTCACCCAGTAGCAGAGGAAGCTGAGGAAGGAAGGAAAGATGGCAGTGCTGGGGGAGGGGAGGCAGATCAAACAATGACTGAAGTCACAGCTTTGGGATTCTATGTGGTCAAGGACACACCCCACGTACGTGCCCTGCTGGTCCAGAAGCTCGGCTCAGCATCCACTCTCTTGCTGGCCTGGATTACTTCTTTCCCAGGTTGGCTCAGAAACATCCTTAGGGCCCCTGTCTCTGGAGGCTTCCTCTCCCTACTTCTCTTCACCTCCAGTCTTTCTCCTTAGCTTACACTGCCTCCATGACCTTCAAAATCAATGCTCATCTTCTCCCAAAGAAGTAACTGCTGCCATTTTCCCACTCTATCAGACCACAAAGTGGCTTACAATTTTCTCAGAATAGCCACTGTATTTTATTCTGTAAGAGGAATCCATGTATCCCATTTCGAAATGAAATGTTTTACTCAGTTTCTAATTTTTTTATCCATTAATCAAGCACTTATTCAGAAACCTACTCTGTGTGTACAATACTGTGTTGGGAATTTGAGGATAAAGAAGAGAGCTTCTGCATCCTGGAGGTCATAGTCTAGTGAGAGAACAGGCACCATCAAAATAGTGCCCACAGTTCTCGGTTTTGGTGTCTGCTGGTTGAAGGTGCAGGGAAGACAGAAGCCTTAAAGACAAATGGGAGGCAGGTGAATGAACGGACAGGGTGAAGGCTGTTCCCAGCAGAGAGAACAGCATGGCAGAGGACCAGAAAACTTGAGCAGACAGTGTTCCAAGAACAGCCTATATTTGAGCGTGGCTGGGGGCTAGAAAAGAGTCAAGCAAAGGAGTGTTCTGGAGAAGGGGAGGAGGAAATGGGCAGTGAGCAGGGGCCTGGTCATCAAGGGTTTTATCGACCTGGCTGTGGAATTCAGACAGTTCATGGTGCCTATGTGGCCCGTTTCGACGTGCCGTCATTTAGGTCCCAGGTGTTTGGGTTTGAGTTCTCATGATGCAGAGTCCGAGACAGAGTTTCAAAGGCAGGGGCTTTCATTAGGAAGTGATCCCGTGAAGAGTCAGGACACTGTATGTATGGTTTGGGTGTGTGTCTTCCATATGCAGAGTTTATAATGTCCCTGGGAAGTGCTGTGGGCCTTTAAGAAGTAGAGCCTGGTGGGAGGTCCTTAAGCCAATGGAGACATGGACTGTGAAATCTCACTCTTTTCCTTTCTGTCTGGCTCATTGAGATTATGCTGTCAAGCTCTCCTGATATTGGCAGCTGCAAAGTTCAGCAGAGGCTCAAAAACAATTAGGTCGCTCAATCTTGAACTTGAACCTCAAAATCTCTGAGCTAAACAAGCCTTCTTTTCTTCATAAGTAGGATGTGTTAGGTATTTGCTGTATTAATACAGACATGGCTAATGGAGAGGGGAGGTAAGTCAGGAAGTGGTTCAGGACCAGGAGGGCTGGCAACTCAAGATATGCCGATCAATACCTTGTTGCTGTGAGCAGCTCAAGTCGGACCTCTAGAAAACTGTACAAGTGCTTGGGAGTCATCCAAACCAAGGATCCAAAAGGCCCAGGAATCAATCACCAGTTCCCCTCAACCTTCCATTTAGAGCTGTTCATAGGACCTGCTCTGTGTAAGGCAGTCAGGAGGAAACCCTCCAGACAGGCAGCCATAGAAGAAGCCTTGGCTGGTGATAGGGAATTGGGTGGGATGCAAGCATCTACTACATCTGGTTCTACAGACAGAAACGTGAAGGAAAACATGGAGAGTTTTGAACTCTTGTAAAGAGGCAGGGCAGGAAAGACAGGGGATGGCGGAAAAGAATGTCATGAGGGGCCATTCACCAAGGTATGGGTGGCTGAGGGAGCCACAAGGAACAGGGGCTGCCCTGTAAGTTAACGTGAGTGCGAGGTCAGTTAGAATTAGTTCTGCTGCCACATTTGAAGAGGTAGGAGCCCCACCCTCTCCCTGCTCAGGTCCAGTAACTCTGAGGCTCATTGTTTTTCCTAGAGCTCTGAGCCAGGCGGCTCATCCATGCCGATTCATGCCAATCTGCGTGCCTGTGATGCTGCCCTCCTTCGCTGGACCCACTTCCCTAATCCCCTACGCCATGCTTCGCAGCCTCACCTCCCAGTTCACCTGCTTGGTGGATGAAGGTAAGGACTGGAGTCAAAAGAAAGAGGTTGCTCAATAGGGGTGTCACAAAGATAGAAGACCGCAGCCCTGCCAAGTTATAGCTTGTGTGGCAGGAAGCTGAAGGCAAAAACACTATGTGCCTTTTCTTGTCCAGTTCCTCAGCCGTGGGTACTAAGAGCCAGAGGACAAGGAAGCCCCAGGACATGCATGGTCCAAGAGAAGTATCTCCTGGGGCATGGGGTAGGAGGGATGTGGAGAGGAGACTTGGCAACACCCTCCTTTCACACTGGAGTGTGTCTTTGTAATCTTCACTGTCCAGACATGTATCAGAATACTCACAACTTCATGAAAGCACCTAGTTTCCCAACAGCATCTCGTATGGGTCTTTAGCCATTTCGTCTCCATTGGCTTCAACAAACTTGAATCGATCATCTGGGCCGAGAAAGTGATCATAGCCATTCTCTACCGAGCCAGGGCCCAAGCCTTATCTATCTTTGCAATCGAAGTCAAGTGCTCACTTCAGTACATCGCGTCTTCCCAATAAATAGGAAGTGTTTACTGCTTGGCAAGGAGTGATTTATTCACCCTAATATCTTTATAATAGTTCAGTTGGCCCTTGGAGCCAGAAATCAAATGCCTGATTTCCACAGATAACGTTTAGCTTTGAATTTCTTAATTTGACAATGTCTTAAGTTAATGTGTAACTTTAGACGGGACCTAAGGGGAGACTATCCTCCCTCATTAGCCAGAACTTCATACAAGTCTCCATCGGTAGAAGGAGGTTGATGGAAGTAAAATTGTTTAGTCCCGACTAGTGTTTACACCTCTGCTAGCGTTTCAGTCAGACAGATCAGTGTCCAGAGATGGGGGTATCTTATGAAAGCTTACACAGCTAGCTGTAGGGTGGATCCAATGTCACCGTATTCTGTTTCAATATAGGCTTCTGATGGAGTATTACTCAGAAAAAAATCACAGTGTTTGTTTCTAGAAACAACAAAAAAAGGGTGAGCGCCCTCAGAATTGTCATTTCAGAGTCTTCAGTGACGAGAGTGTGAGGATGCTTCTTGCAGTGGTTGGACTTCTGCTTAACTGTCACCCGTGTGCTCTTAGGTCCTGCCACCTGGCATCAACTGCTGGCTTGTGAGCCCTTGTTCACTGTGTAACCTGGGAAAACTGACCAATCCCCCATGACTCAGTGTCCCTATCACCAAAACAGAGTGGACGGCCATTCTTGGGGTGTAATAAACACCAAATGAAGTTAGTGGTGCCTGAATGGAGAAGATGCTTGATAAAAACCTAATGTGATCATTTCTATTAGTTGGCACTGCCCTGGTCACCTGATAATTCCTGTAGAGAAATGCCTTCAACCCATAGCTTGCCATAGAGAATACAGGGGTTCACCTGGAAAGGCTAAGAAATATGGGAAAGGGAGAGAAAGAGAGGGGACAGGGAGGATTATTAGAGTGGCTGGGTGCTTTTATGCCTTGGGCGACGCCACATGTGGCTAGAACAAAAAGAACTGGCCGAGTCAGTGGCACATTGAGGGGTGAAGATTTTTGCCAGAAACATAATTTCCTCTGTGGTTTCTCTGAGCTATTTTTGTCTTTGCCAAATGACCCCCTTGGGAAATAGAGCTCTCCCTCTCCCTCCCTCCCTCCCTCTCCCTCTCTCTTTCTTCCTCTCCCTCCCCCCTCTCTCTATATGTATAAAATGTGTGTGTGTACACACATGTGCGTGCCTGTATCTGAGTGTGTGTTGTGTGTGTATACACACACCTCTAAGGTTTGAGAGGAGAAGTGATAGGTTTCCTTGAAGAGGCCAGGGCAGGAGCCGGGCACACAGTATGAGCCCAGCACCGGACACTGGCAGGCACTTGGGATTTTCCAGACAATGGAAGGCTTTAAGTGACTTAGGATGTGAAAAAAAAAAATCCCCACCCTCCTAGGCAGAGGACAGTGTCTTGGCAGGTTGTGGCTCTGGTGTCTTGGGTCATGTTGAACTGAGCTGGTCTGAGACAAGGTGGCTGCTGCCTCATCTCTGCATTGATGGTCCCTGCAAACCCAGAGGATGAAGATGCTCACCCTGTCCTGGGGTTCAGAGCACTGGGAGAGGGGTCTGATTACTTCTTTGTTCATTCTCTCACTTGCTCAGAAAGTCATTCTTTCACAGTAATCCCTACTGTTGAGAGGGCTGACCGCTCTCTGCAATCTCCCAGGAGAAGTCCTCCACTGCTCTCCCTGGCTTCTGACTTCACAGACAATCTCTGTGGCTCCTTGGCTCAGTGTTGCAGAACTTAGTCTCGGCCTCTCCCATCACGGGCCTCTTTCCTCTGGGACCGTGTCTGTTGCATGTCTCCTCACAGTCTTCTATACGGTTGTAGTCCTGATCTGACTCCATGTGGCCTCACCTAGCTGCATCTGCAAAGACCATTTCCAAGTAAGGGCTCATGTTGACATCCTATGAGGACATGCACTTGGTGGGAGGGGTGCTGCTGTGCTCAGTACAGGTGACTTCTTTATGCCAGGCACCCTGCCAATTGGCCTTCATACACTGGTGAGTAAGACCCCTACTGTCTCAGAGTTTCCTAAGGAGACAGACACGTGAATAAATTGCTGTGATTCCACAGGATAAATATGGGCTCCCATCATACAATGATTTGGCATGTACCACATGCCTGGCACTATTTAAGGAAATGCACATATAATCCTCTTCGCAGTCCTGGCTGGATACTCTTCTGCCCCACTTCACAGGTGAGGAGACTCAGCTCTGGAGAGCACAAGTAACCCTTTGGGTGATGCGGGTGGGGTCCCAGAGTTCCATCTTTGGCAGCAGAAGTTGTGTCTGTCTCTCTGGGGAGCTGGCGTCCAGGGAGAGGGTGGCAACTGTGCAGAGGCTGGGGCCATGTGGGGTGAAGACAGGGTTCCAGGCAGAAGCAAAGGCCTATGCCAATGCTGAGTCAGCCAAAAAGCTGCCCACACTTTAAAAGGGCGAAGTCTCTGAGCTCAGGGAGGGCTGCCGGGGGCTAGATAAGGTCAGAGAGGGAGGGCCTTTAGGCCCATGCTGAGGAACAGGAATCTTCTTAGATTTACTTCTAAATGTCTCAGCTTTGTAATCATGGAACCTGGGGTTTGAGGCCTTCCTTCCAGGGTATCTTTGGCTGTAGATGAAGGATGAGGCAAAGTATGAATAGCAATGGCTTTGGTCAGAGGTGGGGAGGACAGGTTGGGCTTAGGGTGTGCTGGTGGCACTTGTCAATGAATGTAAAGAAGTAGAAGTAGAAGAAAGGACAACCACTTTGTGACTGAGGGCCAGGTGGAGGATGAATATGCCTTGGGATATGTAGAACGTGGCATGGGTAGAGTGGTGGCAGGAGAGAGGGATGGGCATCATGTGTTGGGCACCAGTGGTTTCATACGCCATAGTTTGAATCCTGCCAAGACAGCCTAGGGTGAGAGTTCTAGTCAGTGTTGCATGGGAGTACAGGATCCTAGTTCCAGACCTGGCTGCTCAGCCAAAGCCCTACACAGCATGTTCACAAACTGTCCTGGGCTGTGTCTAGAAAGGCCATTTTTTTCATACAAGAGTATCCACTAACCTATTGTTTTAGTGGGGCTTCTATAAAGTAGTAATAGCTCACATATCCGAAGCGATTCCTATGCCAGCACTTTGCCTCAATTTTTTAAAACTCTCTTAAAAATTCTGTGAAGTTGGTACACCCCCAGGGACAGGTAAAGCTACTTAGACCCAGAGGACTCCAGGGGTTTGTTAGTCTGGTAGCCAGTGCTGACCTCTGCAAGAACAGACCACGGCCAGCAGTCGGAAGCAGCAAGTGGATGCCGCTGTGTCCCTGGGCCATGCGACAACTTCTCTTGCCTCCTTCCAACCTTGGATTTGTTTTCTTACTGTGGAGGCCTAGCTTCAGGAAGGCAACTTTCTGTTGTTCACCTCCATCTTGGTTCCTTGGTTTCAGCATCAGTCCATCGTCTCATTGCCTAAGTATTTAGATCAACTTTACATTTTTCCTCTTCAACCTTTCTAAATAAAAATAAACCTTGCCTTCTGGGCTGTGTCTGCAGCTTCCCACACATTTGAGAGCTCTGTGTAAGGTGCACAGGATGAGTGTGGGCAACGTGGGGCTGACAGATCACTGATGTCTGATGGAGGAAGAAGGGAAGCCCTCCCCACAAACCTGGATGCCTCTTCCACGGCCACTGGGCCACTGGGCCTGGGCTCTACAGCCTTACTGTGTATGGTTTTCTGGGCTTGTCACAGCAAGGGCGCCTGCACAGAAACCAGATCCTAGCTGCTTACTGTCTGTGTCCTGTGGCAGGTCTCCCTGCATCCCTCAGGTCAGGGGGTGTGTCACCCTCCTGATTGACTTCCAGATGCCAATGGACATGGACCTTTAATAACAACCAAAACACACAGCCAGCTACTTACTTCTAACAAGTTAGTACTATTCCACACTTCAGCCTTACACTCTCAGAGACAGGTTCGGAGACCAAGGGGCTGAAAATACTGAATCAGCTTGCCCACTTAGTTTCCAGAGAAGTCTGTCTTTCCCATCGTATTTCCCCCTCCCCTGTTCCCTTTGCTTATAATTTAAGTAGCTCTTCACACACACCCCGACAGGAGCGTTCAAACGATTGTGAAATCCTACATTCTCCTTACTCTTTTCCTCAGCCATCCTCTCTTCCCCCTCTTCTGCCAGAGCCTGCCAGATTGCCAGAGCCACCCAGGAACAGACTTCCTCTCTAATCTGTTGCATCTGTTCTCCCATCCTACTCCACACTAATCCTCCCAGAGCACTGTTTGCCACAAATGGGCAGGAGACACCTGGGGTGAGACCACAGGGCGGGTGCGTGACTTCAGCCACCCACATGTTCTTTCTTTCTCCTGGGCAGCAAGGGAGCCACCTTCATTCCACCAGCAGAGCGACACTTAAGAGCCCTGTAGCCACAGGGTCAGTTCCGGATTCCCCGTGTACACAGCCAAGCCTTTGTCATTTATCCATTTGTGCACATCAATTTTACGCCCGTGACTTAGTTATATTTATCTGGGAATGGTTCAGAGTCAAGCCATGGGAAAGTCAGGAGGCTTGCGTGATATTTATGGTTCAGTAATTGCCTTACTGTGAAGCCCAGACAGGCTCAGGAGTCTGTCTTTCTCCATTGTGAAACAGGGAGGAATCTCCATGGGTTCAAGGGCTGCTCATCAAATGTGTTGGACTCTCCTATTATAAGCATTGATTTATTTCCTCTCTCCTGTAGAAGCCCCCTCTACAAGACCTTGATACCCTAGGAACATGTGAAAACTTAGCACTAGTCTACTGTAATCTAAATGTTCAAATACCCACCCAACCCCAGTCCAGAAATTGAAGCGCTAGGCCCCTCTACCAGGTGATTAGCTCAGGAGGCTGGAGCCCTAGTGAATGGGATGCCTGTCCTTCTATGGAGGGGAAGAGACCCCAGGTAAGCTGCCGCCACCATGTGAGGACACTGAGACAGGCTGACTTCTGCCACCTAGGGAGAAACTTCCTTAAAACCAACCCAGGTCAACTTCCAACCTATAGTTCCATGAGAAATCAGCCACCCTGTTTAGGGTAGTGTATCCGCTCAAACTGACCAATCTCTGTCCCTTGACTCTGTTTTCCTCGGCATTCATATGATTATCAGCACCAACAGCCATCTAGGAAGATCAATACATAAGGTATTTGCCATTGAAAGGGAGAGAGAGAAAGAGACAGAGAGGGAGAGCACTTAATATTTAGTACCTAAGGGGCTCTTAATTGACTTGCTTCACTTCCAAAGTACTCTCTTCAGTGGCTGAATGTAGCAAGCTCCAGCTGTGTGACATAGCTAACTAGTCCCCAGGCTGGTATTGTTTCTAGCTTCTGCCACTGTTCTAAAACAATACACACGCTCTGCTTCTTCTAGGAGGGAGTGGGACATTTGGGTCAAAACTTTGTGTGCTTTAATCATAACAGATGTAGCCAAATCACTTTCCAGAAGGACTGTGTTAATATAGATTTCCAATCAGAAATGAACTGAAGTCCCTTTTTTATTCTATTTTATTTTTTCCTTCAGCAACAGGAATTATATGTCTCTTTGGTGTTTTCCACCAAATCCGAGTGAACCGATGTATCATTGCCACTTTAAGTGGTACCTTCCTGCCTGCATACGAACTGAGTCTCTCCCTGCATGTGTTGACGCTGTGGTGCAGCAACAGCCTTCTGTGCATGTGTGTCCTAGCATTTGGTTTTCAGGGCCTTAGCTTGGCTTTCTGCCCAGGTGTTTATCGTTATGTTATTTGTTTTGCAGAAGTTTCACATGTTTGAGCCATTTGCTCTTACTGCTCTTTGGCTTCTGCTCTTATTCTGCCAATTTAGTGTTTTAGTCTGTTCCAGAGGCTGTAACAAAAGGCCCTTGACTGGCAGTTTCTACATAACTGAAATTTACTGGAGGCTGAGAAGTCCAAGAGCAAACCGAGAACAGATTCAATGTCTAGTGAGGGTCTGTTCCTCAGCTACTACTTCTGTATGCTTACAAAGTAGAAGGTATAAATTAGCCCCCTTGGGCCCCTTACACAAACACTAACCCCAGGCCTGAGGACTCACTCTCATGAGATGATCATTTCCTAAATGCCCACTCTTAATGTCATTTCCCTGGGTAAAGTTAGGTTTCAACATATGCACTTGGTAGTAGAAACAAATATTCAGACCATAGGACTTAATTTTCCATAAAGGTTTTTTCCTTTTCATCTACTTCACTTTGTTTATCTGTCCTTCCATAGCTTTCAAATCAGAATGCACTCCCTCATTCACCTTCAATTCTGCATGCGTGTCCTAGTATTGATGCTGTGTGACTGTTTACATGTTTGTCTTCAGCTCACTTACAGTTGACTTTTTACTTATGGGATAAGCTTTCAAACGATGCTCAAAGGAATGGACTTAGAATGCATAATATAAGAAAGGTCACGTAGTATGATAAAGAAGAAACCTGCGTGTTCTCCACTCCCGTGCAGACCCTGGCTGATAATACATAGGAAAACACTACATATCCTCTCTCTATATATGAAAACAGATATACACATGGGTATGATATAATGTATGGGAAGAAGAATAAGAAGGAATAATTATTAGGTGATAAGGAAGGATTGAATGCAGGTAATGGACACATGAATTATGAAAGAGGTTATAAAACTCATTGCCCTTCTAGTTTTAACTCTGACATGGATTTTTCAGTTTTGGGTGGTAGATAAATGCACAGAAATATATTTGATAGTGACAGTACAAACTCCAGTGTGAAGCTCCCCAGCTTCAGAATGGCTATTTTACTGTACAGAACTTCATTGAGATGCACATACTTAGGGTCTGGTTAACTTCTTTCGATGTGCGATGTTTTTTACTGGCAAGTTATTTATAATAAAGTTTGAATATATTTTAAAAAATAAGGAAGATATTCAACATTACTCCAAGTGGGAAAAATTACAAAGAAAATGTATGCAGAGAAAGAGTTTGTGCCTCTTGACTTGGCAGTAATCCAAAAGCTTTGCAACACACAACAGTGATGAAGCGTCTAGCAAAGACATTCTTACTCATTGCTGGTAAGACCATAACCCCTTGGGATGACCCCAGGGAGGACAGTCTGGCAAAAGTACAAATGCATATTCCCAGCAGTTGTGTGTTTGGGAAATGATTCTACAGATACATTTGCCAGGGAAAAAGGTATATATTTTGGACACAACTTGTATTGACAGAATATTAAAAGCAACCTCAATATTCAACAATAGGGGACCAAGTCTGTGTAACTTGATCAGATAGAGCAGCCACACAGAAAGTGACAAGAGAGATCTTTGTGCACTTACAAATATCTTATAGACTTAAGCAGAAGTATGACTGAGCATGCAAACATTCTACTGTTTGCACAAAACACCACAGGAAAAAATCAAGATACTTATATAAAAATACTTGATATAAAATACAAGATACTTGCTATTAAAAAACTTCTGGGAGCATCTATCTGGTAAGACATGAGAGTGAATCGAGCAGATGTGAGATACAGATGTGAGAAAAGCTCGCACTACTGCTTTCTTTTAGTTTCATAGTAACCTTTTATCTATTCGAAAACTTTCTCCTACTTACTCTTGGGTCCTCATCCTTCCATACATTTTGAGATAATTTAATATAATTTCTGTCTTCTCCATCAGCAATTGTTTATGTTTATTTCTTAATTTTGGTGAGATGGACTTTTATATATTTGTAACCAGGACTGGAGTATTTCCCCATCTGTTAAGATCTTGGCTTAGATCTTTGATAAGATGTTGATACTTCATGTCTTTCATCTTAAATTCATTTCTAATAAAAATACTATCTTTATTGTAATTGAAATGTGTTTCCCATTCTTTTATTAGGTGCTGACTGTCAGAAGAGATACAATTTCAAGTTCCTTATTTAATTTCTGTTGATAAAATTATCCTTTTCTTATTTAAATTTTTTTGTGTATGGGTGGTTCGCCTGCATGGTGCCCACAGAAGCCATAAAATGGCATCAGATCCTCTGAAACTGGAGTTACAGATGGTTGGGACCTGCTACACAGATGCTGGGAACTGAACCTGGATCCTCTTTGGAAGAGCAGTCAATGCTCTTAACCACTGAGCCATCTCTGCGGCTCCAAACCATATTATTTCCAAAGCATAAAACCACATTCTCAACATAAACATGTTATTTCAATATTTATAAGTTATTTCATATTCAATTCTTAATTTGTTAAATTCCAATAACATTAATAATTATAACTTCATTTTCAGGTTCTTGGTTTTAATTAAGGTGGTTCTAATATTTTTTATTTAGATTAATGTTAGGCTGAGCAGAGTGTTGCTGTATAAGTCTGGAAGAACTGAACATTGGCGTTTCATTTGATTCAGTATAAGTGTTTGTTTTTGGCTTCCTCACCTAGTTTATGTATTTATTTGTAATTGCTTTTACACTGTATCAAATGTATGGTTTGCTGATTGTTACCTAGAACAACTGTCCTTGCATGTGTTACTGCCTCTGTGCTCTTCTTTCCCACATTGATTTGACACATGCATGTAGCTCCAGCCAACTGGACATGGGCAGGCATGATGCAATCAGAACAGGATAAGCAGTTGCACAATAGAATCAGTGCTCTTGGCAGAGGCCCACACTTAGTATCCTGTACTGTCCTGTGTTAAAGAATGGGTTAGTCTACGACTGATAAGAAGCTGTTTGGTCCCTTTCAAAGACAGTTATGTAAGTCACACAGTAGCACCACGTGGAACAGAATTACTCACCTGAGTCCAGCCAAACCATAAACTCACAAAGGGTAACATGTTGTTATTAACTTTAATTGAAATCAGCTATTCTCAATTCACAGGGGTTGAATATCAGATATCCTGCATATCAGATATTTACATTATGATTCATAACAGTAGCAAAATTGCAGTTATTAAGTAGCAACCAAAATAATTTTATGATTGGTAGTTATCACAACAAGAGGAACTGTATTAAAGGGTCACAGCATTAGGAAGGTTGAGAACCACTGATTTAAATTAGTTAATTTATCTTTTATAATAAAAACCACATCACTAGGAGATTGTTACAATAATGTACCATGGTAACAGAGTTTTCTCCTCTGTGGAACTCTTGAGTTTTGAAATAACCCCTAATTTGTGTAATTTTTATTTACCCTTTAGTTGCTATATTTTATTAACTGCTGGATTCTTATTGGTTGATTTAATTTTTTTCATTTATTTTTTGATTGATTTTCTCTTCTAATATTGAATCACAGAACAACTTAGGTTTTTGTGTGTTCTAGAGTTATTCAGGTTATATTTTAACCATCTGTGTTGAACAGTTAAAACGCAACTGTGAAACTCTTGGGTCATAAAGCATTCTATGGTTGGTGTCACCCTTTCCATATCCTCCAGGGTAACTCATGTTTATATTCACTAGATGTTGATATTTTACGTATTGCTTACATATGCATATTTCATATATCCATATTTAGGACTTTTTTATCCTTATGTGGCTTTTGATTGCTTTCATGTATATGATTGTGCCTCTTTTTTATTTCTTATATGCTTTACTCTTTTTTTCCAATACTTTTTTTGGTGTTGGGAGTTGAATCTAGGGGCCTCATACATTTTAGTCAAGTGAGCCACTGACCTATATCCTTAGCTTTGTGATTTCTTTTATCCTCAATGAAGGTTTTAAAACCTATTATTAGGTTTTTCAAATAGTTAAACTTCAGATCAATTTACTTTTTGTCAGATTATCTTTTAAGTTTTTTGTCTTTATTCATTTAATCTCTCTAGTTTCTTTTGGTTCATTTTCTTTTTTAAAGTTCAGTTTCAGACTTGAAAGCAGTGCCGAGGGAGGGTGCTGCCTGTGCTCCCCATCTTTGCACTCCATCCTCCCCCCGGGGATCTTTAAGAGCAGTCCTAATCCTTCACTAAACTAGGAACCTTTCCTTTATGAGAAAATGGGCCTCACTAGCTGAACCACATACCAAATCCCAGTAGCTCCTGCAGCGTGCGTCTCCTGTCTCTTTGGCAAGTGAATATTAATTCCTCTTTAGGGCACCTGCTTCCCTGTGATCTCAACTCCATCCAAGGACAGGCCATGACTCAGGCCTAGCTAATTAGAATTCTCTACCTACTTGGCCAGTGATTGACTCGAGAACCGACACATGACCCAAAACGGGCCAACCGAACATCCTCCTCGGGCTTAGCTATTAGGAAAGAGGCTGCTTCGGCCTTTGGATTTCAGACGCTATGACATAAGAGTACCAAGAGCTGCCAGAGCTTGCTAGCCTTTTTTCCCTCTATAAAGCCATCTAAGAATGACGACAATGCACAGGAAGAGAGAAAAGAGATGGGTTCTTAGTGACATCAGTTGTACCAGGGATCAGCATTCCTGGAGGTGACTCATTCTGTTGGAGCATTTTTGTCTTGTGAGTAAATCTTCACTTTCATTTAGTGAATCTGAGTGCCCAAATCATAGGTTGAATGCTAATAGACATAGAAAACATAGTGTCTTAGTTGGGGTTGCCATTTCTGTGAAGGGGCACCGGAACTACAGCAACTCTTATGAAGGGAAACATTTCACTGAGGTGGCGGCTTCCAGTTCAGAGGTTCAGTCTGTTTTCATCACGCCGGAAAGTGTGGCTGCACACAGGCAAACATGATGCTGGAGAGGTAGCTGAGAGTTCTACATCTGAATGGGCAGGTAGCAGGAAGAGGGGTACACTGAACCTGGCTTGAGCTTTTGAAACCTCAAAGCCTGCCCCCAGCGACACACACTCTAACAAGGCCACCCCTCCCAATAGTGCACTCCTATGGATCTAAGGGGGCCATTTTCATTCAAACCACCACACATGGTGTCAGGGAAGGCATGTATCTGCCTAAGAGATACAGTTGAGATTTCACTACACTGTCCCTCCCATTTGTATCCCTCACTGTTCTTAACTCACTTGAAAGTGGCACCACTCCAACTTCTACATCAATTGGTTGCCCAAATCTTTTGATTGTTAGATGCTGGTGTTAAGGACAACAGAAAGATTAAATCCAAATAATCTGCATCTGAAAACCTACTTATAGTGATATTTTGCTTATGACCTAAAAAATAAAGACTGCCTGAGGATCGGAGCGCCAAGCTAGCCACACCAGTCAGCCACAGAGGCCAGGCAGTGGTGGCACACACCTTTAATCCCAGTACTCAGGAGACAGAAGCAGACGGATCTCTGTGAGTTCAAGGGCACCCTGGACTACATGAAACTGATCCAGTCTAAAAGAGAAACAGCACTTGGGATCACAGGCCTTTAATTCCAGTACTAGGGAGTAGAGACAGGAGTGATAGGGCTGGGTGGAGAGAGGAAGATAAGGCGGGAGGAGGCAGGAGCTCAGAGCGGTCTGAGGATGCAGTCAGTCTGAGGATGGAGTCTGAGGGTGGAGTCTGAGGACGCAGTCTGAGAACAGGATCACCCTTTTGGTTAGAGCATTGGTAGATTTAAGAACTCTCTAGTGGCTGGCCACTCTGCTTCTCTGATCTTCAGCATTAATCCCTATATCTGACTCTGTGTTTGTATTATTAACACCAATTAGAATTCGTGCTATGCCTGCTAGAGTTTGAACTTCCAAAGGGAGAAATATAAGTTTGTTTATTATTGCTTGGATAGAATCACCTTGTTTGTGGGTCTATTTTCCTAGAAAGGTGGGAGGCTAAAGAATCCAGTCAGGCCTGACCTGTGCTGAGGCAGAGGGAGGGGGCAGCAGCATAGCAGCTATACTGGGGGGTGGAAGCCAGGAAGGAGGAGGCGACCAACAGGCTTCATCTAAACTCAACTTCTCAGACAATGGCCTGCATGTCCTGTCCAGTGTTTCGGGGAAATGGAACAAGAATGGCAATTCTTTGTGTAGATTAATTTTACTAAAAGATTTGCAGAAATCAGATTACTCACAAGTTAAAACAATCTTCAGAAGAAAAGGGAAATTTTACACTTACAGAAAACTTACTATTGTGTCTGGTCACTTTGGTCAAATGTATCTAATCATGATGCAGTTTCTTCTGCCTGAAGTAAACCCCCGGTTGGCCTGGTGTTCCCCTCCAGCCATGTCTTCTGTTACAGTACCACTCAGTGAACAGGGTGTGACTGAGTCTTCTGTCTCCACTTCTTCCTAACCTGATCTTTTTTCAGCCCACTCCTATTAGACTCCTATTTTGCTCTTGTTAAATCTGTAGAAGATTTCATGTTGCTAATTCGAGGGGTCCATTTTCAGGCCTCAGTTTGTTGACCTCTGTGGTAGTTTATCCACCTCTTCGGGAAGCACTTTCTTCACTTGGCTCCCAGAACCCTGCATTCTGCCAGGTGTCCCTCCCAGTAGCGATCCTTTCTCCAGTTAGTCTCTTTTGTGGTCACTTCTCAGCTACCAGACCCCTTACTATGAAGGGGGGTGTGCTTCTTTGATGTCTACTCTATCCATGTGTTTGACCTATGATCCCAGTCAACTCCCCAGCTTTAAATTCCATCTATATGCTGACAACTTCCAAATTTATTTCTCTGCCTGGACCTTTCCCCTGAATTCCTACTGCATACTTGCCATCCCCATTTGGATGGGGAATATGCATCTCAGACTTAACACACCACCCAGAAAGGAAACCCATCCTCCCTCAGGAAGCCTGCCCCTGCCCTGTCTCATTACATGGCAAGGCTTTCGTGTTTTTAGACTCCAAACTATGGGGTCATTTTTGATTCCTCTTTTATGCTTAAACTCCCACCTCCAAACAGCCGGGAAATTGCCTGGCTCTACCCTCAAATAGCGGTAGAATTTCTACTCATACCATCCTCACCCTGGCCCAAGTCACCATACTCTATCATCCCTTGCCAAGATTCCTGGCCTGGTCTCCTGGCTTTGTGCTTTGCCTGTGCTTAGCTATCCTCCTTTTAGCAACCGGCACGATCCTTCCAGTACCTATATCAGGTCCTGCCATCATCTGCCTGCAACCCTCCATGACCTCCTCCTTGCTCAAAGCCAAAGATACCCTGTGTATGAATCTCCGGGAGGCCTCACTTCATCCCACATGTTCCTCCTACTTTCTCACGTGCCCCCCATCACTTTCTCTAGCCTTGGCATAAGTGCTTTACTTTTCCGTGAGTCTTTATCTCCTGGCTTAAGAGGCATCTTCCAGTTGCAATCTGGAATTACTATGCTCCCATCACTTCTTTTCTGTTTACGTTTATCATGTTTAATTTGTCACGATTTCACACGTATTTATTCTCTAGCTTCTTTCATACAAATGTAATCTTCAGAGAGACTTCTTACCTGTTTTATTCACCACCTTAGCTCATAGTTCATAGCAAGTACCCCCACACAAAGCATGCCATTTTGGGTCCTTCTCTAGGAAAGCCTGTGATTCTCTATGAGAGGCAGGACCTGGGGCTGGAGGAAACTGGTAGTAAAGGGGGATCTGGGAATGTCCTAAGGGGTAAGGAGTGCATGGTGGTAGGTTGGCTGCATCATCCTGGTGATGAGGAGGAGACTGGAGACGACCTTAGCTTGGGGGCTATGCTGTGTTCACAGGGACAGAAAGGCAACACTGTAAGGGGAACCCCAGCACCTGCTGGAGAGCATCACAGGAAGTCCAGCTTCACTTGCGCATGCATCTCCCACATAGGCAAGTATATCAATGATTATTTAGGAGAAAAATAGAAATTATTTTTGCATAAACACTATATTTGGTTGAGCATGAATGTTCTAATTGTTGCTGTGTTTAAAAATCTATCTGAGGGAACTTGTTTTTCAGTTCCATAATATACTAATAAATAATAATAACTAATAAATGACTCAACATACTTTTCTATAATTTCATATTTTGTCACTAAAATGTAAACTTTACAGCTGTACACACACACACGTACACACACGCACGCACACACATGCACACACATGCACACAAACAAGACTGCGGTCAACTGCCTTCTCAAACTCTCTCTCTCTATTTTGCCTGTCTCATTTATTTATCTAGTCCTCCATCCCAAAGGTACTCATGTATACAGATCATTTATATATGTCCCAGAAATTGTTCTAGAGACCTTCTTGTGTTAATTTATTTAAGTCTGCCAACAACCTTGTGAGGCAGGATATCCTTTATAAAAACTCACCACAGATTCTAAGTCTTTTAGCTTAATGAATTTTTGTTTTAATTGTATTAATTTGTTTTTTTTAAGTAGGTGTTCAGTGAAAATGTGTGGCAATCAGCCTTTCACGTGGTAGCTCAGGGCCCTAGGCTCCTTCCACATGGTAGCTCCATCACTCCCCAAGGCCCTTGGGTCTGACACACCCTCGACCAGCAGGTGGTTAAGAGAGAGAGTGGAGGATCACGTTCCATTGGCAAGAGAATCTAACTACACAGCAACCCTAACTGCAAGGAAAGCTGGACTGGGAGGACCAGTCTGGCAGTGTGGCAGGAATGTCTCAACTGTCACATGCCAGTCTCTGCCGATGGCAGATTCCTAGTAGTCACATAGAGAAAAACCAAAGTGCAGAAGGACAAGAAACTTGCCTAAAAGTTAGCCAGCAATGCATACCAGAGCCGGGACTCCATCCCACGCTGTCAGTCTCCACACGGGCTTTTTGTCATTACAGCTAGAGTAAGAATCCAGCCAAGAGTTTGGAGATGACAGCTGGCCATCCAAACGAAGAGAGGAAAAGAACAAGAGGCAACGGCATACCCCAAACTCTTGTTCCGGTTTATTTCTCAGCTGCTCTCAGCGAGTAGCCACCGGGGCCAGAGTTTGCCAACTCGACCTGTTTGGCAGTGCTGGATAGTTAAGAACCAGCTTCAGCAATCATGCATAGCACCAAGCGGCGTCCCCTTGATCTGAAGCTAGTCTGGGGTGGGGGCCATGCCAAGGGAGGCTAGCTAGGAGGGTGGGGTTTGCGGTATGAAGGCTTTCTAAGTAGTCTTTCATGGGTCTGATTTCTGTCGAGAAGTCATGGCTAGAATGTCACAGAAGGCTGCTTATTTTAGGCTCTTGTCGGGGCAGGGGAGTAGAAAAGGCAGAGAATCTCCTCTGGTGTGGACCAGTTGTGTGACGGTAGACCAGTCACTGCCATGAGTATACTTGTGGGCAAAATGAGGAGGTGAGACTGTGCCAACGTTCTTCAAACAAAATGTTTCTGATTGAAAGGGAAGGTCCTGGTTGGGCATAGTGGCATATGTCTTTTATTCCTAGCACTTGGGAGGCAGAGGCAGATAGCTCTTTGAGGTCAAGGCCAGCCGGGTCTACATACAGAGTGAATTCCAGGACAGGCTCCAAAGCTACACAGAGAAACACCACAGAAAAAGGAAAGAAAGAAAATACACAGAGAGAGAGAGAAAGAGAGAGGAACGGAGGGAGGGCAGGAGGGAAAGAGGGAAGGAGGGAGGGCAGGTCCTCTTTTCATAAAATGAACTCACTAGCCTAAATCTACAGAGTCCACGGATCCCTTCAGGGTATCCACGAACGGCCACTCAGACCAGGTGAGCACTTTCATTTCTCAGTCTCTTGCTTCCCAAAGGCAACCATCACTGCCCTGAACTCTGCTGCCTCCTCCAGAAGGGACTTTCCAGACATGCTGGCATGCTCTAGGTCCTTGGGCCAGCCTCCCTCCAGTCGGTGTGGCTAGAGATACAGTCCCTCCCTAGAATCATTGGCCCCGAGGAGCCTCCAAGCACCTGGAACTCTGCCCCCACATCTGTAGCCACAGACTGTTCTGGAGCCCTGTTCAAGAGGGTAAGTTAGGACACAGCCAAAGGCTCTTTTGATTTAAATGAGGTTGAAGGCTCTGCCTCCCTCAGTATCATTTAATCTTCAAAACTCATTGGCACCAGGTGTGGTGGCATATGCCTTTAATCCCAGCATGTGAGGGGCTAAGGCACGAGGGTGGTCAGGAGTTCGAGGTCAGTCTTAGACTACATGGGGAAATCCAGGCTAGTCTGGGTCATGTGAGTAGGCCCTGTCTTTAAAAACAAAAATCAAATCAAAACAAAGCAAAAAACCTCCAACTACATTGACTTCCTGCCATCTGAGAGTTTCTGTCTGCTGCAACCTTGGAGTTGCTCCCTGGGGATGGAAGAGAACTCATGGCCAGGATCCTGCAGCTGTTGCGGACACAGGAAGTCATGGTTACTTGTAAAGGTAAAGAGAACTATAAATACTGTTCAAAACAGAACTTCCCAGTCCAGAGGAAGTCCGGATGTTGTCAAAGTCAGGCCGTGGAAGAAAGGGGCCCCTGGGAGCCTTCCCAGTTCCCTCTGAACCTCCCAGAAATCGCTGCTGATACCCAGGGAAGCTCCTCAGCGTGGCTAGTCTACAGGCTCTGATTTGCCTTTCCAGCCCCATGACTCTGCAGCAGGCCCCAGTGAACCATCGGCCTCTGGAGTTCCAGGCACACCAGGCACAGGTTCTCGTGCATCTGAAACGGCCTTGCTCTTCCTTCCCATCCATCTCAGTCCCACTCTTTTCGTGAGCCTGGCTCAAACCCCAGGAGTACCTGTAAGATTTTCTAGACACCACCAATGTGACTAAAAAGTTGTTCTCTTTGCTGAGGGCCTGTCACTTGTCTGGCGCTCTATAGGCCTCATTGTTGATTCCCTTAACAAACATGCCAGGCAAATAGTGTCGCCCTATTTTAGAGGTCGAGAAGTTGGTTTTGGAGCAGTTTTTAAATATTCTGATGTCACATCGCTAAGAAATCATAGAATATCAAATCTTGTCTAGACTCAAAGCTATTATGCTATACTTGTATACAACTTACTACCTCTTTGCTCATCTGCCCACCCTGCTATCACTCAACAATTTACCCATATCTGTGTCCTTTTTCCATATTTAGATGTAGTAAGACGGCATTTTTCATGCTCCAAAGTCCTGTATCACTCAAAGTTTGTGACCCTGCTTTGTCATCCCAGTGTGGTACTTCTCCTAAAGAAGGCCATTACTCTTGAACTGTCCTAGGAGCGCCAAACACAGGCATCCTTTAGGAAGCCTGGTTGGTCTCACACTTTGAGGGCATTAGATGAACAACTGTCAGACAAATGAATGCCCACTCTTTGGGTATAAATGTTCCTAGAGTACATGAATAGTCATGTTCCTAGAATCCAGGAGGCAATGCCATTGGGCAACCAGGCCCAGGGAAGGCCATTCAAGAATTATCAAGAGATAATAAGCTCCTTGCCAAAGCCCTGAGCCAATGTCCTTCTGGACTCAAATGAAGCCCAGCTCAACTTCTTAAACCTTCAACACTGCTGTCAAGAAACCCTGCCACACAAACATGAAAAGTTACTCTTGAGATTGCAATCACAGGAAATGTAGTGTCAGCTTCCTTAGTAGACATAATTCATTTTCTTTCCATCCTGCTGGCTGCCTGGTTGTATGACAATGAGGTCTCTGATGCCTAGAGGGCAAATCCAGAACACTGCTGGCAGCGTCCTAGTCCTGACCTGAGTGTTATCTATAGAAAGCCCCTGGAGATCCTAGAGCTGGGTAGGACAAACAAACAGAAGTGGTAAGACCATGAGCTGTCTGAACCCAAGCCTTTGCTGGCCCCAGAGACAGCAGTGGTACCAAGAGTTATGTGTGCATATGTACACTCTAAGTCTACACTCTAAGTGTGGGAAAACTTTTGTCCCCACTATGCCCCTGCCACAGTCAAGGCATCTCCTGTCCCTGGTGCTGGCCAAAGGGACATCTGCATCTCTCTCACTGTATTATGCCACTGTCATGTGATGATGCTATTGTTTCCTTCAGAAGACAGATGTGGAGAGACGGAATTGGCCGTTATCCTGGGTTGGTGGCTAACACTTTTCACTGGCAAGTGCCACAGATGCTCTGTTGTCTACTCTATGGCCACAACTGGATTAACCTGTCCACACAATCCTGAAGCAAATGCTCTTCCAATTCCCAAGGACTGGGTTATGTTTTAAAGACTATCGCATCATTTAGTGAGGTACTTAGTACTATAGACCCTAGTTTTTGAGTGATTTGTCAGAAATACTAGGCCAGCTTGTCTTCTTCTTTTAGTGCAAAAGAACTTGTGTGTCTAAAAAAAAACAAAAAACAAAACAAAAAACCTATTCCAGCGGGTCACCAATTCTAAGCCAAAGAATAGCAATAAAAAAAAAAAGAATAGCAATAGATAATGAGAAGCTAAAGGAAGCTAGCCAGGAGTTTTAAATGGCCTCTAATAGGATGTGTGAACATGGGTAAACCTTGACACTCTGAGCCTCAGCTTTACTGCATGCTTAGGGGAGTGACAATTCTTTTATCTTCATGGTGTTGGGAGCACCGCAGAGGATAAGGGTGCAGTACTCAGGAGGGCATGCAACATGAAGTAGTGTTCAGTAAGTCAGAGATATTGTTACAATTATCTTCACAGTCCACGCTTAATACTAGCAAGTAATGCAGCCTAGAGCTTCATCTGAATTTACATCAAGGCATTTTCAGTTCTTTAAATAGAGTTCCCCAATCTTCTCCAATGCAAAGACTGCTTCTCGTCTCACAAATACCAGCTGTTGGGTACTAGAACACAAACTTGCTATATAAGATAGATCAAAAGATCCCAAAACATGTTGTGGTCGAAAGTTAAGGTCTTCTATGTTTTGAGACGATTCAGCAGTCTCATGTTCAGGGGTTATCCACAGAAATTGCTGTTTCGGGTCTGGAGAGAACCCTGTCCCACAGAGGTTCTCTGTGCTAGGCAGCTGGAAACCTTACCTACAGATAGATTGAGGGAAGCAAGAGTGGGCAGAGAGCTCTCAGAGGTGTCCCCTAGGGATGGCGAAGAGCAGGCTGTGAAGACGTTTGGGGAAACACACCATGAAGATGCCCCCTTATGCTTTTGATTGCTTTCTCAGTTACCTTTCCTGTTTCTGCGATCAAGTCCCTGGTGAAAGCTACTTAAGGGAGAAAGGGTTTGTCAGGGCTCACCGTTGTATCAAGGGAATACAACTCATTACGGTCGGGAAGGCATGGCAGCAACAGCTCGGAGCAGGTCGTCACATTCTATCTGCAGTCAAGAGGCGCAGAGACTAATGCTGGTGCTAGGCTTGTTTTCTGCTGCCACTGCCAATCTGTTGTGTCAATAAAGACAAACGGAGGGAGTGATTGGCAGCTGACAGAGATTAGCCAAAGATATGTTGGAGGAGGGAGGAAGTCTGACAGAGAGGGACAGGAAGAGAGAAGGGGGGTGGTAGGTGAGAGAGATTTCCTGCACCTTTGGATCAGAAAAACGTGGAGAACAATGCCAGCCATTCACCCCTTTGCCGTTGCTCAGATCTTTAGGGATTTTAATCTTAACTTCTGACTCCTGAATTTTTATTAATACTAGCACAATTTAGATAAACGTCACAGCTTTCTCCTTTGTATTCAGTGTGGGACCATAGTCCCTGGGATGCTGTGTTCCATGTTTTTTTTTTTCATATTCTTTTTTATCATTCAAAAATTTACACTTCCTGCCCTTCTCCCAGTCCCCTCCTGCTCCCTCACTACACCTCCTCACTACCCCTGCTTCCTTAAGAGGGGGCAGGGTACCCTGCTCTGTGGGAAGCCCAACGCCCTCCCCCCTCCATCCCGGCCTAGGAAGGTGTGCATCCATATAGACTAGGTTCCCAAAAAGCCAATACATGCAGAAGAGATAGGTCCCAGTGCCATTCTCATTGGCTTCTCAGTCCGCCCCCACTGGCAGCCACATTCAGAGATTCTGGTTTGATTATATGCTCATTCAGTCCTGGTCCAGGTGGATTTGGTGAGCTCTCATTAGACCTCAGTGGGTGGACCAGCCCCTTGCAGTCCTAACTTCCTTGCACATCTTCTCCCACCTTCTGCTCTTCGACTGGACCTTAGGAGCTCAGTCCATTGCTCTGATGTGAATGTGGGTCTCTGTCTATCTCTCCATCCATCGGACAAAATTTCTATGGTGATGATCAAGATATTCATCAATGTGACTATGGGACAAGGCTAGTTCAGGCACCCTCTCCTCTGCTGCCCAAGTACCTAGCTGGGGACATCCCTGTGGACACCTGGGATCCCTTCTAGAGCCAAGACTCTTGCCAATCCTAAAATGACTCACTTCATGTAGATATCTTATTCTCTTCTACAATATCCACCCTTCCTCCATCTCCAACCTCCCACTCCCCCAAGCTCTCCCCAGTCCTTCCCTTCACCCTCACCCTCTCCTCTTTGTCCACCCACACCCTCACCCCTACCTCTACCCCTATCCCCACTCCCGTGCTACCAACTTTTGCCCGGCGATCTTGTTTGCTTCCAATTTCCAGGAGGATCTATATATGTTTTTCTTTGGGTTCACCTTGCTATTTGGCTTCTCTAGGCTTGTGATCTAAAGCTTTATGTCCTTTGTTTATGGCTAGGGTCCACTAATGAGTGAATACATACCATAATCATCTTTTTGGGATTGGGTTATCTCACTAACGATACTGTTTTCTATTTCCATCCATTTGCATGTAAAATTCAAGATGTCATTGTTTTTTACCGCTGAGTAGTATTCTAATGTGTATATATTCCACACTTTCTTTATCCATTCTTCCATTGAGGGGCACCTAGGTTGTTTCCAGGTTCTGGCTATTACAAATAATGCTGCTATGAACATAATTGCACAAATGCTTTTGTAGTATGATTGAGCATCTCTTGGGTGTATTCCCAAGAATGGTATTGCTGGATCCTGAGGTAGGTTGATTTCCAATTTCCTGAGAAACCGCCACACTGATTTCCAAAGTGGTTGCACAGTTTGCATTCCCACCAGCAATGGATGAGTGTTCCCCATACTCCACATCCTCTCCAGCATAGGCTACCATTGGTGTTTTTGATTTTAGCCATTCTGACAGGTGTAAGATGGTATCTCAAAGTTGTTTTAATTTGCATTTCCCTGATCGCTAAGGAAGTTGAACATGACCTTAAGTATCTTTTGGCCATCTGAACTTCTTCTGTTGATAATTCTCTGTTCAGATCATTACCTCATTTTTATTTGGGTAATTTAAATTTTAATGTCTAGTTTCTTGAGTTCTTTGTATATTTTGGAGATTAGACCTTTGTCTGATGTGGGGTTAGTGAAGATCTTCTTCCATTCATAGGATGCCATTTTGTCTTAATGACTGTGTCCTTTGCTTTACAGAAGCTTCTCAGTTTCAGGAGGTCCTATTTATTCATTGTTGCTCTTATTGTCTGTGCCACTGGGGTAATACACAGGAAGTAGTCTCCAGTGCCCAAGTTTTGCAGGCTACTTCCCACTTTTTCTTCTATCAGGTTCAGTGTGGTTGGATTTATACTGAGGTCTTTAATCCATTTGGACTTCAGTTTTGTGCATGGTGATATATAAGGATCTATTTTCATTCTCCTACAGGTTGACATCCAATTATGCCAGCACCATTTGTTAAAGATGCTTTCATTCTTCCATTGTATAATTTTAGCTTCTTTGTCAAATATGAGTTGTTCATATGTGGATTAATATCTGGGTCTTAGATTCGATTCCATTGGTCAACGTCTCTGTTTTTATGCCAATACCAAGCTGTTTTCATTACTGTTGCTTTGTAATAGGGTTTGATTGAAGTCAAGGATGGTAATGCCTCCGGAAGTTCTTTTATTGTATAGGATTGTTTTGGCTATCCTGGGCTTTTTGTTTTTCCATATAAACTTAGTTATTGTTCTCTTAAGGTCTATGAAGAATTTTGTTGGGATTTTGATGGGGATTGCATTGAATCTGTAGATTGCCTTTTGTAGAATTGCCATTTTTACTATATTGATCCTACCAATCCAGGAGCATGGGAGAGCCTTCCATTTTCTGGTATCCTCTTCAATTTCTTTCTTCAAAGTTCTTGTCAAATAAATCTTTTACTTCCTTGGTTAGTGTTACCCCAAGAAACTTTATGCTATTTGTGGCTATTGTGAAAGGTGATGTTTCTCTGATTTCCCTCACTGTTTCTTTATCCTTTGTGTATAGGAAGGCTACTGATTTTTTTTTTAGTTGATCTTGTATCCTACCACATCACTGAAGGTATTTATCAGCTGTAGCAGTTCTTTGGAGAGTTTTTGGGGTCACTTATGTACACTATCATATCATCTGCCAATAACGAAAGTTTGACTTCTTCCTTTCCAATTCGAATCCTCATGATCTCCTTATTTTATCTTATAGCTATTGCTAGAACTTCAAGGACTATATTAAAGAGATATGGAGAGAGTGGACAGCCTTGTCTTGTTCCTGATTTTAGTTGAATCGCTTTGAGTTTCTCTACATTTAATTTGATGTTAGCTGTCGGCTTGCTGTATATTGCTTTTATTATATTTAGATATGAACCTTATATCCCTAATCTCTCCAAGACCTTTATCATAAAAGGGTGTTGAATTTAGTCAAATGCTTTTCAGCATCTAATGAAATGATCATATGGTTTTTTTCTTTCAGTTTATTTATATGATGGATTACATTGATAGATTTTCGTATGCTGAACCAGCCCTGCATCTCTGGGATGAAGCATACTTGATCATAATGGATGATCTTTTTGATGTGTTCTTGGATTCAGTTTGCCAGTATTTTATTGAGAATTTTTGCATCGATGTTCATGAGTGAGATTGGTCTGTAATTCTCTTTCTTGGTTGTGTCTTTGTGCGGTTTTGGTATCAGGGTAACTGTAGCTTCATAAAAAGTGTTTGGCAATGACCCTTCTGTTTCTATTATGTGAAACACCTTAAGGAGTATAGGTATTAGCTCTTCTTGGAAGTTCTGGTAGAATTCTGCATTAAAACCATCTGGTCCTGGGCTTTCTTTTGGTTGGGAGGTTTTTAATGACAGCTTCTATTTCCTTGTGTCTTATAGGTCTATTTAAATTGTTCACCTGGTCTTGATTTAATTTCAGTAAATGGTATTTATCTAAAAAACTGTCCATTTCTTTTACATTTTCCAATTTTGTGGCATACAGGCTTTTGTAGTAAGACCTAATGATTCTTTGAATTTCCTCAGTGTCTGTTGTTATGTCCCCCTTTTCATTTTGATCTTGTTAATTTGAGTGTTCCCTTTCCGCCTTTTGATTAGTTTGGATAGGGGTTTGTCGATCTTGTTGATTTTCTCAAGGAACCAGCTCTTTGTTTCATTGATTCTTTGGATTGTTTTCTGTGTCTCTATTTTGTTGATTTCAGCCCTCAGTTTGATTATTTCCAGTCTTCTACTCCTTCTGGGTGAGTCTGATTCTTTTTTTTCTAGAGCTTTCAGGTGTGCTGTTAAGTCACTAATGTGTGCTTTCTCAGTTTTTTTAGTGGCCACTAAGTGCTATGAACTTTCCTCTTAGCACTGCTTTCATAGTGTTCCATAGGTTGGGGTATGTTGTGTCTTTATTTTCGTTGAATTCAAGGAGGACTTTAATTTCTTTCTTTATTTCTTCCTTGACCCAGGAGTGGTTCAGTAGTTGACTGTTCAGTTTCCATGCATTTGTAGGCTTTTGGGTGGTGGAATTGTTGTTAAATTTTAACTTTACTCTGTGGTGATCCAATAAGACACAGGTGGTCACTCCAATTTTTTTGTATCTGTGGATGTTTGCTTTGTTACTGAGTATGTGATCAATTTTCGAGAAGGTTCCATGAGATGCTGAGAAGAGGTATTTTCTTTCCTGTTTGGGTGGAATTTTCTATAGATGTCTATTAAGTCCATTTGATTCATTACATCTGTTATTTCTCTCTTAGGTTTCTATCTGGTTGACCTGTCCATTGGTGAGAGAGGAGTGTTGAAATCTCCTACTATTAGAATGTGGGGTTTGATGTGTGCTTTGAGTTCTAGTAATGTTTCCTTTACATATGTGGATGCTTTTATATTAGGGGCATATATATTCAGGATTGAGACTTCATTCTGATGGATTATTCCTGTTATGAGTATATAGTGTCCATATCCATCTCTTCTGATTGATTTTAGTTTGATGTCAATTTTGCTAGATATTAGTATAGCCACCCCCCCCCCATTTCTTAGGGCAGTTTGATTGAAAAACCTTTTCCCAAACCTTTACTCTGAGATAATGTCTGTCTTTGTGGTTGAGGTGTGTTTCTTGTAAACAGCAGAATGTTGGATCCTGTTTTCGTATCCATTCTCTTAACCTGTGCCTTTTTATAGGTGAGTTGAGTCCATTTATATTATGTGATATTAATGACCAGTGGTTGTTAACTCCGTTATTTTTTTATTTTTGGTGGTAGTGTTTATGTGTTTCCCTTCTTTGAGTTGTGCCTAGCAGAGGGTTGTCAGATGTCTGTGTTACTGTGGGTTTTGTTGGCTTCCTTGGTTTGTGGTTTTCCTTCTAGTACTTTCTGTAAGGCTGGGTTTGTGGCTATGTATTGTTTAAATCTGTTTTTGTCCTGGAATATTTTGTTTTCTCCATCAATGGTGAATGCAAGCTTCGCTGGGTATAGTAGTCTGGGCTTGCATCCATGGTCTCTTAGTGTCTGCAGCACATCTATCTGAGACCTTCTCACTTCCATGGTTTCCAATGAGAAGTCAGGTGTAATTCTGATAGGTTTACCTTTATATGTTACTTGACCTTTTTCCTTTGCAGCTCTTAATATTCTCTCTTTATTCTGTATGTTTTGTGTTTTGATTATTATATGGCGAGAGGTTTTGTTTTGATCCAGTCTATTTGGTGTTCTGTATGCTTCTTGTACCTTCATAGGAATATCCTTCTTTAGGTTGGGAAAGTTTTCTTCTATAATTTTGTTGAATATATTTTCTGGGCCTTTGAGCTGTAATTCTTCTCCTTCTTCTATCCCTATTATTCTTAGGTTTGGTCTTTTCATGGTGTCCCAGATTTCCTGGATGTTTTGTGTTAAGAATTTGTTG